>JAOTRH010480502.1:0-25500 GCA_034768845.1 Heliamphora exappendiculata | reverse complement strand
TTTTTGAGCTGATCGAGATTAACTGGAGTGGAGAACACATTGCCATCCAAGTCCATAATAATGACTGCACCACCGGTAATGATGGTTTTGATTAGAAACAGTTTGGACCAGTTTGGCTTGAACTTACCTCTTGGGTCGAAGATGGGAGCTCTGATTTCTTTGAGAACCAAATCTCCTTCTCTGAGGTCCCGAGTCATGACCTTCTTATTGAATGCCCGAACTATCCTCCTTTGGTAACCTTGTACATGAAATAGGGCTTGCAATCTCTTTTATCAAACAAGAGTAATTCTTTCATCCGGTTCTTCTGCCATTCTGCTTATGAGATATTGAACTCGGCCACTACTCTTAGTGAGGGGATTTCCACCTCAATGGGAAGTACGGCTTCCATCCCGTACACTAAAGAGTACGGCGTAGTTTTGATTGAAGTTCTGATCAACGTTCGGTATCCCCAGAGTGCAAATGATAGGTGGTCTGGCAATCTTTGTGTGAATTGATCATCTTTTGCGAAATTTTTTTGATATTCTTGTTCACTGCTTCGACTGCTCCATTGGTTTGCGGCCGATATGGCGAGGACTTATGAGCCAATATCCGGTATTCCTCGAAAAGATCCAGAACCTTTCCTTGAAAATGTGAGCCATTATCCGAGATAACCTCATGGGGAACTCCGTATCGGCATATGATATTTTGCCTGATGAACTTAGCAACATGAGAGGCCTTAAATACCGGGTAGAAAGCTGCTTCTACCCACTTGGTGAAATAATCAATGGCCACTAAAATAAACTCATGTCCATTGGATGCCTTCGGTGTTACTCTGCCAATCACATTGATGCCCCATACCAAAAATGGCCATAGTGACGTCAAGTTGTACAGCTGAGACGGGGGAACGTGCATAAGGTTTGCGTGAATCTGGCACTTATGGCACCTCCGTACGAACTGTATACAATCTATCTCCATTGTCATCCAAAAGTATCCTTGTCGTAGGATCTTCTTGGCTAACATATTTCCACTCATGTATGTTCCACAGATTCCTGCGTGTATTTTTTTCATTAGTTCCTGACATTCTTTTGCATTTACGCACAACTTATTAACCCCAGAATGCCCTCATTTGTACAGTCTACCACCACAAAGGACGAACTGCGCGGATAGTCGCTGTATTGCCCTTTTGTCCTTTTTGCTGTCGAACTTGGGATATTCTCTTTTCTCTATGAAGTTCTGAATGTCAAAGTACCACAGAAGGCCGTTAGTGCTTTCTTCAATAGCCGCTGTCATCTCATATGCCGGCTTTCTTTTCTGCTATATTATCAGAGGTCTCATCCGCACTCCGGGTGGTATGTCAATCATGGATGCTAGGGTGGCCAGTGCACCGGCGAATTTGTTCTGCAGTCTTGGCATATGGGTAAAAATTACTGATTTAAAACACGGTATCAGCTTCTCTAACTCTTGATGGTAGAGAATTAAGGTTAAATCACTAACCTTCTATTCTCCTCTTGCTTGTGAAACTACCAGTGTTGAGTCTCTAATGACTTTCAGTTTTCTTACCCCTAGTTCTAAGGCTGCCTCTAATCCCACTAAACATGCTTCATACTCAGCTTGATTGTTAGTGACTTCAAAATTGAATTTTAGGGACAGCGAAACATGTGATTCATCGGGAGTGAAAAGAAGGACTTCTATTGCATAGTCATATTGATTGGATGCGCCATCAAAATATAGAGTCCATTTGTCATCCCCAACTTTCATTAGCTGTTCGTCGGGAAACTAGAATTTTGTGTCTTCGCCTCCTTCAACTGGTTGGTTGGCCAGAAATTCTGCCACTGCTCTGCCCTTTCCTGACTTCTGGGTGACATATTGAAGATCAAATTTTGATAATAACAATAACCATCGGGCTAGCCTTCCTGTTAGGGCCGACTTTTCGAACAGATACTTTAACGGGTACATCCGAGAGATGATGTTCTATGTGAAAGATAACATGTAGTGCGTTAGTTTTTGGGAAGCCCAAACTAAGGCCCAGCATGTCTTTTCTAGCGGCGTGTATCATATTTCTGACCCAGCCATATTCTTACTTAAGTAGTAGACAGCCTTTTCAATTTCAGTCTCACCTTCTTGTGCCAGCATGCATCCCATTACTGAATCAGTCACTGACAAGTAAAGAATCAGTGGCTTGTTAGGTTCGGGAGGAACTAGAACGGGTGGATTTTGTAGGTATTGTCGTATGGCATCGAAGGCGTCTTGGCATTTGTGATCCCATTCAAATTCAACCCTTTTTTTAGCAGACGGTAGAGCGACTCGCTGGTAGTTATCATCTTTGCAATGAATCGGCTAATAAACTGTATCTTACCCAGAAAACCCCTGACTTCTCGCTCAGTCCTCGGAGGAGGCATTTCCAAAATTGCTTTAATTTTTGAAGGATCGACTTTAATGCCCCGTTGAGTGATCATAAATCCAAGCATCTTTTCAGCAGTGACTCTGAAGGCACATTTCTGTGGGTTGAGTCGCATCTTGCACTTCTGAATTCTTTCAAAGAACTTTTGCAGCGCTATGATGTGGCCATCCCGATTCTTGGATTTGACTATCATATCATCCACGTACACCTCGACCTCCTTATGTATCATGCCATGTAGTAGAGTAGTGGTAGCCCTTTGATAGGTTACCCCTGCATTCTTTAGACCGAATGGCATCACACGATAACAGTAGGTCCCCCAAGGTGTGGTGAACGTCGTCTTTTTTCTATCATCAAAATCCATTAAAATTTGGTTATATCTGGAGAAGCCATCCATGAATGACAACAAGGCATGCCCTGCTGTGCTGTCTACTAAGACATCGATGTGTGGCAGTGGAAAGTCATCCTTCGGGCTAGCCTTGTTGAGGTCCCAAAAATCGACGCAGACTCAGATACGACCATCTTTCTTCAGCACTGGTACTATATTGGCTACCCATTTTGGATATTCGGTTACCATTAAGAATCCAGCATTGATTTGCTTGGCGACTTCTTCTTTGATCTTCAGAGCCCACTCTGGTCGGATTCGCCTTAACTTTTGCTAAACCGGTTTAGCCTCAGGGTATAAGGAGATATGGTGCTGGACAATGTCAGGGTCAATTCCGGGTATATCCTCATAAGACCATGCAAATACATCTTTGAGTTCTTTTAATAAAGTTATTAGTTGTTCTTGTTCAACTGAGGATAAAGAAGAACCGATTTGAACATTTTGCGGGTTGATTTCATTACCTAGATTTATTGACAAATTTTCTTCAATTATTGATTGGGCACGCATTTCTTCTTCTCTTTTTATTAAAAGTTTTATTTCTTCGAAAATATTCCCGTTGAATTCAAAATCGTCAGAAAGTGTATGAAATAAATCAAACAAAGCAGAGTAACCGAAAATCTTGTTCATTTCATTAAAAACAGAGGGGATTACAAACTCAATGGCAAAAGCATGGAGAGAAGCACCAACAGATGTGTCCTCGACTACAGACTCTGACTCAAACTCGGATTCAGGATAGATGACCTGCTTGTTACAAGACTCGATGGTCCAATTCTTCACCTCTTTCATAGCTGCATCGACGATGAGTTTAGTACAGTCTGCTGGTGCGCTGAAATCCATCATGAAGAAATCCTGATCAATTATCTACAGATGAGCCATCTTTTAAGTAAACAGCATTCCTATGTCGGTACCATCGAGTTTGTTGGCCCAATCTTCTTCCCGGACTTTCTTTTCTTCCTTCTCTCTTTCCATTGTTTCTTCATCTTCCGCATCAGACAGCTAGTGGCTAAAAAAGATCTCCAACCCTGGCAACTTTTGATTGGTCTTTTCATCGATCCACAGCTCCAGAAAGCCACAAAACGGGAAATCTTTCCCTTCCTTGACGAAGTATCCATTGAGCGTCCTAGAATAATTGGCCTTTTGTCCCCTTCTAGGCCCTTCCAGATCGTCTTCCGTTGGCTCATACCCAAGGCCAAAATAGTGTGAAGTTGGCAATACCTGAATGGGTTCCGGGATTCCCTGCATTTTACGTCCCAATCCCATGCCCTAGAAGAAGGACATTTTTCTCATTATCATTAAAGCTTGTGGGTTGACATACCTTTCTTCTTCATTCATCAGCGTCTGAACAGCCTGTGTTTCATCGAACTGAAAACCACTGAGCAACACATCATCTTCACTATGCTGAACTTCTAGCAGAGTTGTGCCCTATCCTCATTTCAGAGGGTGAATACTGTCCTCTCCATGAATGGTCAGGACTGTCCCGTTCTTTATCAATTTTAGTTTTTGGTGAAGGGTAGACGGTACCGCCTGGACACTTGGGTCATGTAGCCACGGCCTGCCCAGCAGCAGGTTGAAGGAGGCCGGCACATCCAACATATGAAACTCAACCGACATCTCTAGAGGTCCTATTGAAACGGAAAATGACACCAGTCCTAGTACGTCCCTTCTTGTGTTGTCAGAGGCTCGTACCCCTTGATTGCAGGGAGTGAACTGATCTGGCTTCATCCCTAAACACACGGCCGTCCTCAATGGAAAAACGTTCAAGGCAGACCCGTTATCGATGAAGGGAACTAGGACCCATTTTTCTAGGCACTTGACGGCGATATGAAGCAGCTTATTGTGACTTTTTTCCTCAGCGGCCAAGTCCTTATCAGAGAAAGAAATGACTTTTGATTTAACTGTCGGCAGAATCAGTCCAACCAGTTGCTCCAGGTTGGCCTTTATCAGAACGCTGGCTTTATTCAAAACTTTCAGCACAGCTTGCCTGTATTTGTGCGAGGCCATCAGCTGCCTCCAAATGCTAATGTTTGCTTGCATCTTTTTCAACTATCTCAATACAGCATCATCTTCCTCCTCTTGTTCTGTCTCTTTTTCTTTTCCACTTGGCTGTCCTTTCTCTAGTTGAGTTGGCTTAAAGTGTCGTCCACTTCTAGTTAGGTGTTCCACGCCGTCTTCGGGATCCCATAACCCTGGCATCACATTATCAGTCTGTCTTACTTCGCGCAGAGGATTTTCAAACGCCCATAAGTCATTTAAGTCACTAATGGCTTCCCTTTCCCTTCTTTTCTCGTCATCTTCAATAGCCTATGTATTATCAATTTTCTCCCAGATGTTCTCTTCAATAAAATTCACTTGCTGTTCCCGAGTGGCCCAAAAATTAATCTACTCGGCCCCATCAGATTTTAACACAATCCTTACCAACCAATAGGACTGCATTTCACTGACGTACACTTCTTCCTCAAAAAGTTAGGAAATGGTGATTCCATCAAGCACATGGTCAAACTCGTAAGGTCGACTCGGGTAATCCAATGGCCAGTCATCTTCTTCGTTGTGCTCCTTTTCTTGTTGATAGACTTGGATTAGCAGTTGATACCATTACCAGGCATTATCATTCTATTCTTCCATCCTGTCTCGATTGCCCCTAATCATCATGAATGAGTATGCTGTCTGATTCTCGATTATTGAAACGTGAGGGAGCGGTAGGTGCGCTGAACAGATGTGCTGACTCAGGTTCTCCAATTTCTCCATAGACATGTAATTTATCCCAGCCTGCCTGGCATGATTCGGCAGTGGGTTAGTAGTGACATTTGATTTTGGGGTGACAAATGGTGGTGGGATCACCTTGTTGTCAATGAGGTTTTGGATCTCGTGCCGGAGTCTCAAACACTTGTCGGTTAGGTGCTCGTGGCCTTGGTGGAAGGCGCAATATTGAAAAGCATTAAACCTTGGCGGTAGGGGATCAAGAACATGCATGGGGTCCAATGGCTTGATGAGCCCTTTCTTGACGAGCCGATTCAGAGCGGTGGACAAAGAGATATTGAGGGGGGTAAAGATCCTTCTCGGCTTTTGTTGCTGTTGGTCATTGTCTGACTGCTGAAGGTTGTTCGTTGGATGGGTGGAAGGATTCAGAAGGTTCACCTCGCCCGAGCGAGTAGCGTATTGATTTTGGATGGTTGTGGGAAAGGTCCTTCTTGGTGGCTTCTGGCTTGGCTCGGCTTTTTCAATATCCCCAGATTGGATAGCATCCTCTATCTGAACCCCGGCGTCAAATAATTGCTCGAATGTGGAGAGTGGCTGCGTGATCAAGTAACGCTTTAACGGAGACTGTAGGTTCTTTACCACCATCCTTACTTGCTCCTTTTCAGAAGGTCAATTTGTCATCTTAGCGGCCTTAGCCCTCCATCGGGTCAGGAAGTCAACAAAAGATTCCCTGTTCTTCTATCGGGTTGTTTCGAGCTCTTGGGTAGTTACATCAAGTTGGACGTTGTAACTATACTGGCTGATAAAAATCACTGTGATGTCTTCTCAAGTTCTGGCTTTGGCTACATTAAGAGAGAAAAACCATTTTTGGGCTGCCCCAGAAAGAGATTTGTGAAAAAGCTGAGCCTTTAACTGGTCATCAATTCCCATTGGTGACAAGGTACCAACGTTCATTCGGAGATGAATTTTGGGATCTCCAATTTTGCCAAATTTTTTTATGCCCGGCATTTTGAACTTTTTTGGCAATTTCGCATCTAGGAACATGCAGAGTCCCCCTACATCGAGCATGTATTTCTCAACTCCCTTAACCTTTTTGAGGACCTTTTCCATCCTGTCGATTTTCTCAATTAGTGCAAATTCTTTAGACTGCGCAGTGTTTTGCTCCTTAACTATCACCTGACGAGGGTTCCGTGGTGGTGGTGGGACAACTCGCGGTCCATCGGGGACTTGGTTGTCATCCCAAAAGTCTTCTCCATTCTCGTTCATCTCATCAGGTTGTCCGTTCGCAACAGGGATATGGGCCTGGATTGCCCGAATCTGTGCCTGACATTGCACTTGAGCCTGGGTCTGTTGCTTTATGACTCTCTGCATATCAGTAATCACCCTCATTAGGGCTGTTAGATTCATCTCATTTTTTGCCATTCCAACTGACTCAGTCGGCTGTTCAGATATCCTACAAAATCTTCATGTCACTGATCTTTTCCAAACACGTATTGATTGCACTTTTCTCGGCCCAATGGTAATTCCACAGAGAAACCTAAATCCCAAAAGTGAAATGACCAGTAGTAGACACTTCTCGGGTAAATATTTTGGCAGCAGATAGCAGATATCTCGAATTTCTAAAATAACAGATCATGAACAGATAATCATAGAAGCTATAGCAATGCCCCTGTCGGGCTCACATTGGCAGCATAACAAGATGACTCAAAAACCACTATGATGACTGAAAAGGGGATCAACTAAAATCTAGGAGGAAGGTTTGCCTAAAAAAATGGACATCACTCTGGTAAGAAAACAAAACTATGCTCACCGAACTAGTTTGACCTAAAAAAAAGGGCAGCATGTCGGTAGAGAAATAATTCTCGCAGGTATTACAAGAGTTTGAAAGAAATGAGCTTATGTCGAGGACTTGGAGGAAACGAGCCTATATCGAGGGGGAGAGAACTAATGACCCGAGAAGATCTCAGAGGAGAGAGAAACCACCCTAGGAGCTAAGACGAAACACGGTCATGATGATGCTAAGAAAAATCGAAAGTGGTGAGAAACAAAACTTGGATAAGAATCCGAAGGAAAAGCTAGCCTAAACAAAGGATAACAGAAAAACCAGGCCGAATCCGGAGAAAGGACTAGCCTAAACTGAACAAGCAAACGTAACAATAGCAATCAAAACATTCAATAAAGAAAACACATAATCCTACTAGGTCAGCATCACCTAATGGGGAGTTCTAAGTTCACTACAGGCAAAAGGCTGATTTTGGTCAATTGAAAAGGGTACCTTCTAAATAGAGCTGGGTATATACCTCCCATGCAGAATATGGTCAAACAGTATGTCCGAACTTTTTTACTGCACCTATGATAGCGTACAGTTAGTAAGGGTTGCCCGTCTTCCCAACAATTCCCGAAATGGATTAACGTTCAGGGCATCGGGTCGACCAGGCAGGGGGGTTTGACGAACAATGTGCATGCTTTCAAAAATGCAGATGAGAGATACATATTAAGAACCAATGATGTTTTCAAGTCTAGCCCTCTTATTTGATTTTATAAATCAATTCCCTGTGGAGTCGCCAGAAAATAATATGGTATTGGGATTTGGAGATCATTTTGAAAAATGTTAAAAAATAAGGAATTCAAAAAATATTTAGAAAAATCTTTTAACACCTTGAAAATCAAATTTTGAAAATCCATTTTTGTTGAAAATAGAGTCGCCACTTAGTTTTTGAAAAAAAACTATAAAAACATAATTGACTACTGATATTTAAAATGTTAATCAGAAAAAGAGGGTTCGGGGTCTAAGGTACGAATCGGGAAAGGTGTTAGGCACCACGTTTGCCCAACCGTAAGGTTGGCCTCTACTAATTATAATTGGTTCTTTAATATAAATTCTCAAATGCATGCAAATAAAGAAAATAGAGGCAAAGAGAGAACATTCGAAATCAAATATAGAAAATACATAAAATATGTACATAGCCCTCCAAAATAAATAGGTGTTAAAAGAAAAATCCTAAGTTCTATGACATGCAATTTCTATCTAAAGGATACATGAAGCACATACCCACATGCAATATTATTGAAATAATCTAAACTAGTATGATTTGGTTAAAAGAATAAAAAATATGCTAGAAATTGACAAAACTACTTAAACATAGATTTGCTATAAAAGAAAAATCAAACTATCCTAAACATGCTTCCAACTAAAACTTGCATATTATCAAAATTAACTAGTTTAACATTAACATGATGTCAATAAAAAAATAAAAAATATAAAATAGGCAATGCATAAAAGAAAAAAATGCTATATTGAAAGAAAGTCTATTTATCAAATAAATTTAAAATAAGAGTTTTGTAACAAAAGAGAATTTAAAGATTTAAAAGAAAAGAAAAAGATTTGACAATGGTAGAAAATGCTATTAAGAAGAAAATCATAAAAGATGAAAATAAGAAGAATAAGAGAAGATATTTTTATGTTTCTGTGCTTTTTGTTGTTAATAGAAGAAAAGAAAAGAAAAATATTATAAAAGACTAGTCAAGAAGATTTAGTTATTAACATTTTACGTTTTAAAAGAGAATAAAACAGAAAAAATAGAAATAATAATGGAGTATTTTAAAAGAAAAAATTGCTTAAAGATGAAAATTAACTTAAAAGCCTTTTGTGATTTTTGGTTGTAGCAAAATAAAAGAAAAAAACCATGAAAAGAATATTAATATTACAAGAAATAAAATGTTAAATGGCACTTTGTAAGGAAATTAAAAATATTACTAAAAGAAATTAAAATAATGCCAGAAGAAAATAAATAATAAACTGGAAGAAAATAAAATGGAGTATTAAACTAATTAGGATAAGAAAATAAAATAAAATGCTATTGAAATGAAATTTGAACTAAAAAAATTTTAAATGTTAGAACATTAAATTAATGTAAAAGGAAAAAAATGAAATACTAGAAATTATATGGATGTAATATTGACTATTACAATTATTTTTATATAAGTGCATTGGGTTATAACAATTAACAATATTGATAAGATGTAATTGTAAAAAATATTAGCACTATTTAATGATTTAACAATTTATAATAGGCTTAAAATGTAAGCAAATAAATTAATAAAACAAGTAAACTACATAAGTTAAAGTACGAATTTAAACATAAATGTAATAACTAATATGCAAAATAAGAATATAATTGAAATAAATACATAGAAATTAACCCAATCACTCCAAAAGAGAGAAGATGGAGTTACAAGGATCGGGGATCCAAGTAGAATACCTGGATTATTACGAAATTCTCAACTTGGGGGAATGTGCTTTAATGCTCCAATCCTCGGGTAGTGATCCAAGCTAGGGTTGTAGAACGTCGAAAACTCAACTTACGGTATTTCGGTAGGGCTTCAGCATCGAGATTCGAAATTACTCGGTGTCTCGGCAGAATTTCTCTCACTAAACCTCTCTCTAATTTTTTGTCCTTAAAAACGTACCAGAGGCACGGTATTTATAGAGTTTCTCAACCAATGAGATGTTGACACGTTTTTAGACACGTTAGGCCATTTGGAGTTGGCGGCCGCCACAATGTGAGTTGGCGGTCGCCATGGTGGGGTTGGCGGTCGCTATGTTGGAAAAGATTCCACAAGGTTCTATTGGCAGTCGCTACAATGGAGTTGGTGGTCGCCATGCTTGGGAATTGCTTGGACAACAAGTTATCGACGGTTTGGTACAACTTCATTGGTTTTGAAGGTTTCTGTGGGTTTTTGATGGTCGGGTTCAATTACCGAGCTTGGATAACTTTTCGAGGATCGAATTGAAGTACTATTCCAACTGTTTTCATCATTGGATTCACCTAAGATTGGTGGGGTCAAATTGGGGTGTCTTCCCCATTTCTATAAGAGTCAATTCCTTCTTTCTGCTACACCATTCTGCTGTAGAGTGCACTATTTCAGCTGACAAATAATGTATAAACTCTCTAAAGAGGTACTCGCCACCATTGTTAAACCGTAGTGTTTTGATATATTTTCCTAGACGATTCTCTACTTCCGCCATAAATACTTTGAATTTCTCAAACCATTCAAATTTACGGTGCATCAAATAAATATATCCATACCTTGAGTAATTGTCAATAAAAGTGACAAAATACTCAAAGTCTCCTCTAGCTCGGATAGTCATAGATCCACATAAGTTAGAGTGACCCAATTTCAACGGTTCTTTAGCTCTATAGCCTTTTGCTGAAAATGGTCTCCTGATTATTTTACCCTCCGAACAGGATTCATAGAATAAAAATACCTCAACTTCCAATGAACTCAAAGGTTCATCTTCAACCAGTTTATTTATCTTTTTTAGATTAATATGACTTAAGTGTAAGTGCCAAAAATTCATTTGGTTCATTCAAGAAGGTTTCTTTATCTTAAATGGTGAATTATATGTATTATTTAATTTATTCAGTTGCAGTGTAGGAGAGATATGGGTAATAACATAAAAATCATCCACCAATGTAACAGAACAATTAAACAGTTTATTATCTTTAATAACCACAGAGTTATTAAAATAAATTAAATATCCGTCATTAACCAATCTAGAAATAGAAACTAAGTTTCTTCTAATGAAAGGTATATAAAGACAATATCTCAATATTAAAACTCGATCTCTATTAAAACTAAGAGTAACATCTTCTACTGCAATTGCTGTCACTCTTGTATTATTGCTCATGTGTAGGTAAATATCCCCATCACTATGCTGTCGAATTTTTTAAAAATTTCTGCAATAAATTACAAACATAATTAATGGCTTTCGTATCACACATCAGGTACCGATAGATAACACCGCTAAACATGTTTTCATAACTAGTGAATATAAATTACCTTTGTTGTTTTGCTTACCATGATAAACTTGACATTATTTTTTTCGTGTCGTGTCAGGTAACAGTGAAAACATATGTCTTTCGGTATTTTCACACTAGTCCGTGGCCCACTAATTATTTTGAAAATCGTGCCACCCTATTTACGAACTTTTTTCTTCTTCTTGCCTTTTAGCTTAGAGCAAGAACTTTTTTTTAGAAATAAACACATTTTCTAATTTTCTAAGAACACCCTTGATAGTTAAAGTTATATTCAAATTTTTTTCAGTTAACATAATTAGGACTTATAAATTTGTTTTTTTTGAGTATAGCCATGAGTTGATTGAAAATCATTTTAATCTTGAGAATTATATAATTAAAAATTATTAATTACGTGTAACAAATAAAATTTTCAAATTTTAATTATTTAAAAACTAATTTTAAATTATAATTAAGAATTTAATTTAATTTTTTGTTACACATATTCCAAAAAAAATAAATTATTAAAATTAAACTCCCTCTAACTAATTCAAAAACTTCAAAATTAACCGTTACGTTTTTTTCAAGATATTCAATTTAAAAAAAAAATTATATTAAACGTGTTTTAACCGAACAATGCAAAAAATTTAAATCTTCTTTTTTCAAAAAAATTTTAATTAAAAAAATTTTTATTTTATTTTTTTGGTAAAAAAAAAGTAATTTTGAATTAACAGAATTAATTAAAACAGATCAAAATAAATAAAGAAAAATAAAAGTATCCACGTAATTAAATAAAAAAATAAAAAAATATATTAAATTCCGGCTTTCATGGTCTATTTGAATTTTTTTAGTAAAAATACTTTTGTTCATCTAAAAAAATCTACAATTCTGTTAGAATTAAAATTTTAATCTTTTGGTTATGTCAGAACTTTGTAGCTAACTAAAAATCTTGTAATTATTAGCTTTTACAAATTTCAGTCCAACTGAAAAACTGCTGCCGCCATTGCTTGGCCACGCTACACCACCGAACTTCCCCGCGGGCACCGCATCGCGCCACTATGCCGTGTGGCCAGCGCAGGTAGCGCGCCTGTTCGGTTGTTTTTTTCCGTTTGGGATTGCGCCGCTTGGTTTGCTGCATTGTTCGGTAATTTGCTGCGCCTTGTTTGTTGCTTGATAATTTGATGTTCAAGTAAAGTGCCGCCATATGAATTATCATGGACCGAATTAATTGCTTGCTAATTTGCCATCAAAGTAATTTATGAAGGAACATCCACGTGGCATCCATTATACTTGATTATTCCATTAATTCCCAAAATGTATTCCAAAATAAGGATAATCTCAAAAAACCCTTGATCTCAATAAAACATCCCGACATCATGATTTCCCATGAAGGCCACGTTTGGACCGAAGCTTGGCTTTCAACTTTGTTTCCAAGGATTAGCATAGGATTATAATTCACCGGATATGCCCAATAATTAGCATTGGATTCTAAGGCTTCGTTCTTCATGGTAGCCCACGTTAGTGCCGCGGCTTGCTCTTCGACCGTTTTTCTTCTTGTTTTTTATTTTTATTTTTTGATTATATAAAATTAAAAAAAATTATAAAAATAAAAAATTGAAAAATAATTATTTTTATATTAATTTTATACTTTCGAAGAGTTCACAATCAATATACTACGATCAATCGTCGTGGTTAAAAAAAAAAAAATAATTATTCAAACCATACAATTAAACATGCAAAATAAATAATAACCATTAAAAAGTGGGATTAGATTGCCTGTAAAATCGAGTTAATACATTCTAAATCTTGCCAAACTCATAATAAAATCATATATAATTAAAGACAGCTTTGATACCAATTATTAGGGAAATGCCAAGATCATAAGATTATATTTATGATTTTAGTCAAAAATTAACTGGATGGACAAATGCTAAAATAGGCTCCAAATTAAAACTTTTGATATCAAATAATCAAAATAAAACTCGATAATACTCCCAAAATTAGTTTTAAGATTATACCTTTCAAAATCTAGTTGGATGATTTCAGTTGCTGCAATAATTTTCAGTCAATGAATCGTCGCGATTTTTGACATGTAGTCAAATCTCTAACATAAGCCCTCTACTGTATTTTTGAATGCTAAATACGAATGTAGTGTGGGCTACGATCGATTGTGTTCTTCAAAACTTTTTTGATTAGGCTTAGGATTATCAAAGAACGTAAAAACTCTAACCACCTAATTATTGACTGAATAATATGAATTATGCCGTCAAGTTTTATAATAGCATATAAATAGGCTACAACATAGACATGTTGAGTAAATAAGACATGAGTTTTCAATATAATTATGAAATCCTGCCTCAATCCAGAAGTAATTTTATAAAAACATAAATTATAATTCATTCTACTAAAGAATTATAATTGCATTCACAGCCTTATTCTCAAAATCGAATATTCGAGCTCCTGTTATTAAATGCTTATTTATTTTCTCCACGTTAAGATTCTCGATACCCGCAAATTAAATTAAATTACTGACAATTATATTTAATCTGCTTCTTAAAAAAAATTCTTTAAGACATTTCGGTTAACTATTTGATTGCAAGATAATTAAATTCAACTGTAGGGTTTGACTTGGTCAAAACTTATAAGATTCTTAAGGGGGTATCATCAATCTTGATTATTCAGGACATGGATTTCGTAAAAAATTAATATCAACCATATACTTAATACCATTATCCAACTCACCAAAAATATAAATTCATACAATATCGTATTCTCTAATAGATCAAAACAACGAATATTAAATATACGCAAATAATAATTATTTCGGCATTCAGAGAATAAGTACTCATAATGTGTTGGAATTTAGGGGCTCAAATCCCCTACATAGCGAAAATAGGAACGTATGTTTTAATCCACATAAAGTAAGTAAAGAACAAGAACAAGAACACAAATATACGTGGTTCGACAGGCTGCCTACCTCCACGGGATAAGAAATTTTTTTTACTATTAGCAATAAGGATTACAATCACTATCTCTCACTCACACTGTATATGTGGTCTCAAACTTGAGCCTCTCACCGTCTCTGTATACTCTCTTTAGCCTCTCTACTGAGCCCTCTCAAGTGTATAGACGACCTTAGAATTTCTATAAAACATAAAACCCTTATATAGGCAGCCCTTAGGTCAAAACTTAACCCTAGCCGCCGTGTAGAAAATTGCTACTGCGCCCAGACTGACTGATCCGTCTTTAGATCGGTTGATCCGTTTGTTAGATCGATCGATCCGTCTTTAATAGGTCTCAATTTCTCTGCTCTCTGCAGAGATCCTGCGCCTATGTCGACCCACTTTTTAGTCCCCAAATGCTGTCTGAACGTCCTACTGAGTATGGATACCAAAATTCGAGACATCAAACCAACAATCTCTACCTTTGATCGAATTCTTGAACCATCACCATCTTAAAGATCTTCCGGTTGTCTCGTCTTACACCCTATTCACGGGTATGGGTGCTCTACCTTCTCTGTTCATCAACCTAAATGAACTTGGACCAAATTCAAGTCACGCTTGAACTTGATCCTCTTGCAATTATCTAACCTCTCGTTCTTGGACATTGTTCCAAACTCCCAAGTCTCAGCCTTCTGTGGTAACTTCATATTCTCTAACACTACTACTTGTTTTTGATCTTTGCCTAATCTTCCTGAAGTTTTCTTGTGACCTGAAGGTTCTCCACTGCTCTGTTTCTACTGCTGTTGATTTGAATTTTCATCTGATTTTCTGGGTGAACTTTTCTGATAGAACTCTATCTCGATTGCTGCACTCTTCTTCTGACTTTCTGACATACTCTTCTTGTCAGCCTGACTAAACCCAAAATATTTGTGTCTCGTGCTGTCCCTGCTGGATCTGCTTGTGTGGTACTGGTAACTCTACCTACCACCGTGTCCCCTACCAATCTATGGAGACAATTCACTTTATGTTCTTTCATGATTATCATAGCTCCTCTGCTAATCTTTACTACTCCACCATTTGTTGTGAATCCATAACCTAAAGAATCCAATGTTCCCAAAGAAACTAAATTTTTCTTTAATCCCGAAACATGCCTGACATTCACCAAAGTCCTCACAACCCCGTTAAACATCCTAACTTTGACTGTACCTATTCCAATTAACTGACACACTAAGTCATTTCTCATTAGAATAGTACCTTCATTGCAAGACTTATACGAGTCAAATCATTCTCTAATTGAACACATATGGTATGAGCATCCCGAATATAATATCCATGACTTTGACAAAAAATCAAAATCTGAAGAAAAACTGAAAGTGCATCTCCGTCTACCTTAGTGTCTGACGATTCTTTGGCAAAACTGATGGAGTCTACAGATGCTTTTTCACTCTTCCTTTCTTCGAGATGTTACTTCAATTCTTGGCATGGACTTTTAAAGTGATCAATTTTGTGGCAATAGAAGCATTTCACGTTCTTCCTCGCACGTGACTTGGACCGAAATCTCCCTTTATTGGAACCCTCCTCACTGGATCTACTCCTTCCTCTGCTTGACTCAGACTTAGCCAACAACAGTCTGTCTACATTTGAATCACCATCCCTCTTCATCTTCTCATGTGATAAAAGAGCACTAGTGACCTCTTTAAGTTCTAGAGCGTTCTTTTCGTACATTAGAGTCGTCACCAGATAATCATAGAATGTTGAAAGCGATGCTAATAATAGTATTGCCTTATCATCATCATCAACCTTTACTCCAAACCCGGATAATTGTGTGATGAGCATATTAAACACGTTGAGATATTTTAAAAAGTTTATACCTTTCCTCATCTGTAGTCCATACAGTTACTTCTTCACGTATAACTTATTAGTCAGATTTTTCTTCATGCAGAGACCTTCTAGTTTCTGCCAGATCTCGTGCGTTGTCTTCACATCAAGTACGTTGTGAATAACCACGTCTCCCAGATTCAACCGAATCGAACTCGCGGCCTTGAAATTAATGTCCTCCCAATCATCATCGGTCATCTTCTCTGGCTTCCTTGCGTTGCCGAGTAATGCCTTAAAAACCCCTTACTGGATTAGCAGATCCTTCATCCATCTCTTCCACATGGAGAAATTATTCTTACCAGTAAACTTTTCAACTTCGTATCTAATATTCGTCATCTTTACTGCAATCGAGCGATCAAGCCAATAACCAATGCTCTGATACTAGTTGTTGAGATCTTAAAGGCTCAAATCTCCTACGTAGCAAAAATAGGAACGTCGGCTTCAATCCACACAAAGCAAGTAAATAACAAGAACAAGAACACGAATATACGTGGTTCGGAGGACTGCCTACCTCCACAGGATAAGAAAAAAGAATCCACTATTAGTAATAAGGATTATAATCACTCTCTCACACTCACACTATATCTGTTGCCTCAAACTTGAGCCTCTCCCATCTTTATACTCTCTTTAGCCTCTCTACCGAGTCTTCTAAAGTGTATAGATGACCTTAAGATTTCTATGAAACATAAAACCCTTATATAGGCAGCTCTTAGGTCAAAACTTAACCCTAACCGCTGCATAGAAAATCGCTACTGTGCCCAGACTGATCGATCCGTCTTTAGACCGATCGATTCATCTTTTAGACCGATTGATCCGTCTTTAACAGATCTCGATTTCTCAGCCTTCTGTAGAGATCTTGCGCTTACGTTGACCCACTTTTTAGTCCTCAAATGCTGTCTGAACGTTCTACCGAGCGTGAATACCAAAATTCGAGACATCAAACCAACATAATAACCATGGGATGTAAATTAATTTATAAAATCAGTATAAAATTAATTATCCCAACGTGGTCCTATTGAATACACATAAAGTGTACTAGCACAACGAGACAGAACAATAGACGACGCTATCATTTGTTCTCTGTAATCTAGACAGATCTACTAAAATTTTGTGCTACAGTTATACCGATGGTTTGTCCAATTCCATCTAAACTGTGAACCAAATATTTATATTTCACAAGAACCTTTAACCTGGTCTACACACCAGATTAAATACTATGTAGAATAAAAAACATCCATACACGATATTAAATAAATAATGAAACGTATACATTGCTCTTTAAAATTTTCATAAAATGAAAAAATTAATTTTATAAAAAAATAAAATTAAATACTAAAACTAAAATAATAATTTTTAGTATACAATTTTAATAATACCCCAAACAAAGAGTGCATATTATAGCTTTTTTTTGCATGCATAGTATGTCATTTATGAAAAAAAAATTTATTGGACATTTGTAGCTACCTGGTCAAATTATATTTGCTTATTGATCGATGTGTAAAAGCGGCAATCTAATCCTTCGAATTACACTAAGTTAAGTATCGATTTTATGTTTATTAATACATTTTGTGAATTTTTTTTTTGTATTAGCGTTAGATGTAATAGGATGGTGGTGAACTGAGTTTAAAATGGGTCAAAAGTAGAAAAAAAAGGACAAAATGAGTATTCTTTGAAAATTTGCGTCAGGACAAAATTGTGTTAGGATGGTAAAAGTTGGGTCAGGACGGATTGGACCAGAATGATTTTTGTGGATGGGCGTCTGGACGATTTTGCACAGAATGATTTCCGTTCGGATGGACACTCGGACGGTTTTTGAAAGAAGAATTTTCATCTGGACGGAATAAGGGGGTCCGGACAGACCACATATTTTTATACTAGTGTGATTCAAAAACCCAAGAGGCGTGAGCTACATTATAAAAAGGTTGGATGGGACAGTCATTGAGGCATTGAATTCCAGACTTCAAGAGGCGACGATTGAGGCTCAAGAAGTGACAAGGAAAAAAAGACAGAGGCCTAGGATCTTGTTCTTCATCAGCTTTTCATGGATTGAAGCCGCAGAATGAGCGGCTAATCTTCTTTTTCGTAGGGTTTGATGAAACCCTAGCTAGGACTTTAGAATAGTTTCAATTTCTAGTTTCTTTTGAAACAGTTTTGACTTTCGTTCTATGATTTTAAGACTTTGACTATTGGTCAACGAGTTTTTTAATTTTAAATCTAGTTTTCGTTTGTACTTTCTTTGATTATGAATACGAGATCATACAGCTGTTTTCATTTTTTGTTCTTATTCAAATGTGAAATAGCCTATACTTTGATAGGACGAATCATGCCAGGTTTATATGGACGACTCGTGCCAATCTAGATCGATTATGCCAGGTTTGGGTTGGACTATATTTTCTTGATAGTCCGTGCTAGGCTTGTAGTTGAGTTCGGATTGAAGTTGAACTGTGTTAAAAAAAAATAGAATTGTAACGAACCTAAAATATTTACTAGGGTGGATTTAAAATCCTATGGTCTCTCTCTCATCTAATCAAATCTTTTATTTTTAGTTTATTTAATTTTTGTTTCCGGATTAATCAAAACAAACAAGTCTTTCTGAGTGAAAAAATCGAATTGGGTTTTAGGTTATAAAATTGTGATTCAGTCTTCTAGTCCTTGTAGAATAATACCTGGACTTAACCACTATTTACCAAATAGTTGGTAACTTTGAAATTTTAAATATTAATTTTGATAAGGTACAACAACTGTTACTTCTTAAAATAATGCTTACGGTTAATTTTTTAAGACACATGATTTGAACACGTCGCTAAATAATGTTTGATCAACATAATTTTTTGAATGAATGATCCATTCAACGAGTACTACAAATAAATCGTTCGAATTTCTCAAAATCCTTGAATATAACAAAAGGATAGCCATTACACACTAAAGAAAAATCACAAAATTTACGTGGTTTGGTTCACATTAAATTCACCATCCTACATCCACAAGCTAGTCATAAAAGATTCACAATATTTTGGTGTTGAATAATTCAGCACCAAAATTTGAGCATTAAAACTAATGTTATTTTTCTGTTTAAGAACCACATTGATACTCTTGATATTTTTGCGTATCTCTCTACATCTTTATTCTTTTTGTTCACTTTCTACACTACTCTACTAGAATTTATGAGATCCAAATTTATAGATAAACCCTAGAAACTTAAACCACATACAATTATTAAATATCACACATATTATATTACTAGTGAATTAATATTTCAACTCAAATACATATAGCTAAAATCAAAATTATGAGTTTTGCAAAATATAGGACATACTTATGACAAGTATGACTTAAACAACAATACATACACTCACAAGAAAAGAGAAAAGAGTCATTGGTCCTATTTGGGATAATTGCTTATTAATTTTATTTAGTTTTTTTTCATTTTTAATTTAACAAATGTTTTAATCGTTCACCCAAACTATTATATTTTTTTAACTCTTCTCATTCAGATGAGTTGAAAAAGTAAAATTTCTTGATCAAAACATTAAAAAAAATAAAAAGACAAAAATAAATTAAAATAAGTTAATAAGTCAAATTTTATATTGCTTATTTTCATCTTTAATGAACTTTTATCATCTTTTGATAAATATTTTTTGCTTATCCGATTCATCTTATTGAAAAAATTCAAAAAGGTGAAAAAACAGTTAAAAGTTAAAAAAGTTCGATAAAGAAAAAAAAATGAAATTTAGTCCAAACAAAACCATTATATTAGAGAGAGAGAGAGAGAGAGAGAGTGAGAATGTATGTTTGTGTACAAGTGAGAGGAGAGAGAGAGAGAGAGTAAATACAAAGCTTGTTTGGTATTTTTGATTGGATAGGATAGGGTATGAGAGATTAATAATATAGTGAGTCCCACATATTTCTTAATACTAGGAGATTATGGAATGAATTATGTGTATAGTGATAAATTTGGTTCATATTTGGTTAGGGTGGGATAAATAATGAGATAAGATTTAGGGAGTTATTTTTTACCGTTAGATAAGGATGAAAGATAATCTGGAGTCTGGTACTAGTAATACTAGGGGGCCTTGGTATTATTAATACCATAAATAAGGTATTAGTAATCCGATAAACATTGAATTATTAGTTCTAATCCGGCGAGACAAACACGAGATTAGGAGTCCAAGAAGACAAAAATGTAGCATGTGAGGCCTAGATGTTTTTTTTGTCCAATTTTATCCTCCTTGTCCAGCGAACCAAACAAGAGTTGTTCACATGCCCAAAAGTTAAAATTTTTAAGTTAAGATGACTCCAATTTCAAAGCTTGTCATGGAATTAAATTCCATTAATCAACCTAAGGAACCAAAAGCTAGAGATTGACACACATTTTCTTTAATCAAACAAAATTGATATTTTTTAAAAAAAAAAGAAAGATGGCACGTATGTAAGTTGAATCGAACACCCGAAATTAGTAAAAAAAAGGAAGAATTGATAAAATTGTTTGCCATCTTTATAGTTTGGTGGGAGATTTGTGAAAATTATTGGTAGTTAGCTTGATATTACTTGTGAGTGAAGAAAGACACTCAAAATCTCTTGGTCAAGGTCAGAAATTTGTGGGTCATATTTATAAATTTTGGAAGGATCACCACTCAAAATTTGTTGGGATCAACTCGAATCTGGTGTGTTCCGTCTAGACAGATGCTGTAGCGTTTGGATGGTTTCGTTCTAGAAAGATTTTGGTTCGGACGGACACTGGAGCGTCCAAACGGTTTGGGGACAAAGGTTTTTTTGTTTGGAAGGATAGCGGCGGACCATGCATGAGTTATGCAATTTTAGGGTTTCCATTGAAACCTATACAAAATGAGTTATAACTTTAACACTTAAGAATGTTAATAAGTAGTCAAAATACTCAGAGAGAATTTGGTTAGAGGTTAGAGAAAGTTTAGAGAGATATAGATTGGCTCAGTTTGAGGTAATAGATATTGTGAGGAGTGGAGTGAATCTTGTAATCCGTGTAAAAAGTATAGTGGATAGACTCTTCTCTCTCGTGAAAATAGGCAGCCAGCCGAACTACAAAAATCTTTTGTATTTTTTTTGTTCTTGTTTCTTTTGTGATTGCCATTATGGATTGAAATATATGTGAGTTATCATTTGGCCATCGACAAGGTAACGAACCCCTTGATGATGAAGCACGCGGAGTAACTTAAGTTTAAAAAAATAACACCATTAGAACCCCACAACTTTATCTCTACGAACTCCTTTCTCAAGCCTTTGTATGAACTTTTATACCCGATTGAAATTCTTTGCTTATCCTTCCTTCTAACAACACCGGTCCTCAGCAATGCTGTCCAGTATCGTTCGTAGGTAACCCTTCTACACCCAAGTCTTGTTGGTAACCCTATCGAAAATTTCATTCTAGAAAATATCCTTACCTTTAAGTTTTCATTGTTGAGCCATGCCTAGATGACGACGAGTATTTGCATTTAATTGTCCTTCAATTAAAGTCATCATTCTTGACCTAACTTTTTATTCGTAGAACTCAATATCATTCCTTTAGCCTCAACCATTCAACATTGCTAAGATCCTCTGCCACCGTTCATCTTTCCCTGACTTCAATACTACACTTGACTGAAGTAATTTTGTGAATTTTTGAAATCTCAACCAGGGAAGTCGACTTGGATGCTTGAATTGAAGTATGTTAGGCCGACGTAACTTCAGGGCAAATATTTAGTTTTGCTACCCATTACTTAACATCTCTTTTGTCAAGGTTTGACGTTGTACAAATTGGTCCTGAGAACATCCCTTTTTGTAATGTTCATTAATTGTTAATCTCTTATCTCCAATGCATCTGAGCCTCAACCGACCTCTCAATTTGGGTCAACGGTGATTGTCTTAGCCTTGACCCTTGCCCTAATCTAATTTATTTTTGAATCATCTTGGATTCCACCCTAAGCTATTCTAACTCCAGCTATATCTCGTACTTATACTCTTTGAAATTCTCAGCTAAATGCCTACCCATTTACCGCCTTATGATCGCTTTCCTTGAGACCATCCTTATTGAACCGCGCACATGTTTTGCCTATTGACCTTCAAACCCTTGCCCCATAAATATATGAGTAATGATGATCATTAGGATATTACGTCACTAGGCTTTAGCGTTTTCATAGAAAACTAGGACAATGCACAGGAACCTCTTAACACCTCTTTGAATTGTTAGGCAGATCTTTTCTCGACATTATGACTTAAAATACCTGTCAACGTCCGCATTTAACAATGTTTTGAAGATCAAGACCCTCGACTGCAGGAATGGTTAAGTAAATGTTTATTCAACTAACTACATCTTTCAAAGGACTCGACAAGTAGAATTATGCCAACAACAATCTACAGTTAGGGACAACAGTTTCACATCAAGGGACTTATGACACGCCCATGTGACAGAATTCAGACTTTCCCAAACTAGTTCATAGCTGATCCACACATTCGATGTACTAAGAAGAGAAAGATTCATACCGACAGTAGGGAAGTGGAAAAAAAAAACTCGAGCTTATGATACCCTTAGTATGCAAGTAAAGGATACTTGTACATAACAATATTCACTCTAACAATATTCAACAATACGAATCCTGCCGTCCCCACCTTCAATGAAAATTTTTAACAACAACCATGAGCATCGAGAGCCTGATGAAGAATTAACCATCAAACCACAATGGGTCACATGACTAGATATTTATCTCAACTATACCTTTTATCATGTTTGTTTTACCCTAGAGTGACCAACCACCTGAGAAAAATGATCCCATCATTGGAAGAGACATTCAAACCCTACGTACCAGCACGTCAAGGACAAACGACAGAAGCTAAGAAGAATGGTACAATCCTTGAAAAGGCTGGAATAGGAATGAAAGCATATGACTATGGACCACGCCATCAGGACTATCAAGATCGCCTCAAGGACACGATAGGATTTGGGTTATTGTGGATTGCCTAACCAAGACCGCGCACTTCTTACTAGTTGGACCCTATGACACCTTAGGAACCTTGAGCTAGAAGTACATCTGAGAGATAGCCCGCCCGCACGGGATTCCAACTTCTATCATTTTTGACTGAGACCCCTACTTTACATCTCAATTTTGGCGCAATTTACATACAGCTTTGGGAACAAAGCTTTGCCTTAATACAACCTTTCACCCTCAAATCGATGGAAAGTCCGAACGCACCCTTCATACGTTAGAAGACATGGTAAGAGCTTGCATTATAAACTTCAAAGGAAGTTGGGTGAAGCACCTATCGTATGTCGAGTTCACTTACAACAACAACTACCAAGCCAGTATTGGTATGCCACCATACGATGCGCTCTATGGTCGACCGTGTAGATCACCCTTATGTTAGGTAGAGACTGGAGAGACCAGTTTGCTAGGACCAGACCTTGTGCTTGAGACCACCAAAAAGATTAAGTTGATTCGACAGCGTCTTGCTACCGCTTAGAGTCGACAAAAGAGCTACGCCGATCAATGACGAAAACCTTTGGAATTCAGCGTAGGAGACCATGTGTTTCTCAAAATACAGTCGCGATGAGGAGTGATTCGATTCGGAAGGAAAGGAAAGCTATCACCTAGGTATATTAGCCCGTTCGAGATCTTAGCCAACTTGGGAGCAGTCGCCTACCGCTTAGCCTTGTCGCCTCAGCTTGCAAATGTTCACATGGTATTCCACGTCTCGATATTGGAAAAGTACGAACCTGATCCGAGCCACACCCTCAACTGGAAGGAGCTCCAAATCGACGAAGACACGACCTTCAAAGAAAGATCGGTGAAGATCCCAGACCACCGAGACAAAGTGCTTAGAGGAAAGACTATTCCGCTCATACGCATGTTATGGAGACATTGAGGGATCGAAGAATTGACTTGGGAACGGGAAGACACCATGCGAGCCAACTACCCGCAGCTGTTTACGAACGAAGGTAGGATACAAAATTTTGGGGACGAAATTTATTTTTAAGGGGGTAAATTGTAACGACCTGCTTTTTAAGCCTCTAGATTGAAAACGTTAAATCAACTGAAACTATATATTTAAATTAGGGTTAGATCAAGAGTAAGAATCGTAAAGGATTAAACCTAGAACCAGATCTCGAAATTTAAAACCCTAAAGAAGTAAAGACATCTCTTAATCCTAGAATCTCATAAGAAAATGGAGAATTACAATTTGGTGCAAGAACAGTAACAAAATTTAAAGACTGACCCAAATCGAAGACGTACTCAAATAACAATGCTCTAAGTGCAAGGAATAGGAAAGCTAAGTGCTAACTCAATAATTAAGAAAAAAATATACGCAAAGGCTTAATAATTCATAATTGCACGTTTAATCCTGAACTTTTAGATAATTACACTTTTAGCTCAAGACACCCTACAATTGGTAAATCCATGTTAAGATACACACCTATTATGAAAACACCATAAAATTCTCCCATAATCACTCCAGAAGTAATTAGCAAGCTTAGTCCTAACAAATTACATGTAAGTCCTTCAATTTTCTCTATCTGCACGAAAGTCACTGAGCTAATCCTCATCTATTTTCTACAATAGACACTAACTCATGAATAAATATATATAAAAGTACCCGATTTCATATTACGAAAATTGGCAATGAAAACTCACAAAGACTAGAACCCTCAAATTGGGTTAGGATTGGAATAAAACCCTAAGGTTCAAAGTAAAACTCTACAGAATATAGAATTCTCTTATACTGAATTCTAAAAATCAAGAATCATAAACAATCATAAACTTATAAGTTAGTCTAATAGGATAGAAAAATAACGAAAAGACAAACTGAACCCAAGTGTAATTTTCCACATTCTTATAATCAAACAAGAACGAAACCCTAAGACACAAGATTTAAATCTTGAACCAATGAGGACAGTTGATATAAAAAAAATTTTAAAACCCTAAAACCACAAAAAACCATAGGATTATAATCCTACAACTTGACCCAAGAAAATCATGGATCATGAAAAATATTAGAAATAGGGACCAAATAAAATTACAAAACTCAACTCTTTTAATTAAGCCCAAACCGTAGTATTATCATCGGTTAGCCGACGAGATCTTATGTGTAACGGCCCGATGTGTGTTTATTTTTGTGATTTTATGTTTTCGATTGAGTAAGGAGACGGAATTAAATGTGGGCGTGAGTGCTATAAAATTTTATTCATTTACGGTGGAATTAATAATATGTGAAGGTGAAATTAAAGTACACGGTGATGAATGAAATTATTATTGTTATGTTAGTGGAAAGATTTAAATATTAGAATGTGAACAAAATTGGAGAATTGAGTGAAAATGTAAGTAAATTTCGCAGAATTCAGTTTTAGGGTCACTACTCAAGTAGACTATCGAGATAAGTTTAGAGTGTTCTCGAACCATGAAGATATTTTGAGAGAAT
>JAOTRH010480491.1:0-25503 GCA_034768845.1 Heliamphora exappendiculata | reverse complement strand
TATAAAGAAGAATTTGAAGTTATTCATCAAGGGGATTTAGACATCAACCGAAAATAAAGCATAACATAGCAATTATTTCAGTAAAATTGATATGAGGAGCGGACTTATTTCCATTTTCTCATGACAATGCAACCATAAAATACAATTTTTATACCATGCCACTCATCTAACATAAAAATAATAAAAAATAAAAAAAAATCAAATGAGTTTCAGAAGGCAATCTAGTGTCACCTGAGGTAGTATGAAGTAAACAAACATTAAAAAAACGCAAATCATGTCAAGGAAAAAGTGAATGTTTCACAAGGACACTAAGTTATTCTGTGATATAAACTAGAAAACAAATATGCTGAGTAGCTGAAAAAACAGACATTTTTAACTTTCCCGCAAGTCCTTTTCATACAAAGTTGAATCTCGAGGCACCAGGCAAGACATCAACATATAAATGAACTGACAAGATTTACTAGTAAATCGCTGATTGGAAAAAGAAAAAAAAATTACTAGTAAATCAAACTATGCCTTGTTTAGTTTTAGGTCAAAAGGCTAAAAAATAGATAGATTAAAACAATCTTAACCATGTTTCAAGCTGTTGGATTTCAGTGACTTTCCATGCTCTTGGAGATACCCCTGAATGTCAACAATAGGCAAACATAGAATTGCAGTAATCTCACCGCAGAAGGAACAATCTTTGAAATGCCGAATTGTCATCATTGTGAGTAAAGAGAGAACTCACAAAGATGAACAAGGTACCACCTCATTAGCTTACCTCAGCCATGCCACTCCAGAACAAGGGCACCTCCTTGGATTGTGCAGCATCCACATCCATTATCTGGTCCTTCAATTTTTCATGAACAACTTCACAGAAGCAAATAATTGTATAAGAAAAATAACAGCCTTATAATTTAACTATTTCACAACCACCAAACTATCCTTCAAAAAATTTGATGAGAACTATGTGTTATGTCACGCATTATATTTTGGCCAGGGATGGAAACCTAATAAGACCCTTCATGCTTGAAGTGCCGCACACACAATTCCAAAGGCATGAATTGAAGATGATATTGTATCCACTAGAGGTAAGGGAAATGAGAAGTGAATAATGCGATGTAACATTACTGTTCCTCCTAGCCTAAACAGAGCCTTGGACCTCAAGTCAACCATATGGAAGAGAAAGAATAATCCAAATTAACCGTAGAAAAATAATCATACCTTTTAACCGAAAGAGAAGGTGAGATTGAATGTATTTCCCATTAATCTTTCTAGAACCTTCTGGAATGCCATATTTAGCAATTTCTTCTGCCAGCGCAACCAAAGTCTGCCCATGACAGTAATTAAGTTAATAAGGTAAACCGAGGAAACAAAAATTAAAAGGTTAGATCCCATTTATCTGTTTTCTAAAAAGCTCAATGTAATTGTCAAGTACCTGACTACTCAGACTCTAGAAGTAACTGCTCGAGCTTGAACAAAATGTTTTTCCTTTCTATGTGTTGAAAAACGAACTGACAAGTTTGTTCTTAGTAAGTCAGGTCATTAAATGATCAAGATACCCATCAGCACCCAAATATATGAAGAGCTAGGAAGAAGGTATGCATAGTTTTAGAAATCGGTATTACGTAGCGGTAAAGGTCATTACATAACGGTTTTGATAACTCCTGATACTCTTTAGAGCAAAAATAGTAGTGTAATAAAAAACCACATGTGCAACGACCGGGAGTGGAAACGGCACTGTTGCAGCGAACAACCACCTTTTCTTGCCCCTTTGATTGGATTGACGAAGGCATAATCCTTAAGGGAAGAAAGGAAAGTGAATCTCGCACTTCTCGAGCGTAGGAAAGATGATACGGAAATCCATTCCAAGCTATGAAAAGGAAGTTCTTCCCACTTAATGGTCGTCACAATGCCCGTAACACATCCATAATGAGCGTGACGATCCGTAACGGGAGTGACAATCCTTAATGGGAATGACGATCCGTAACGGGCGTGACGGTCCGTAATGGCGCCACTCCTGGCCCTGTGGCTACCATAACAGTTTTTCAAACTGTGAATGATTTTCTCCCAATCTCTTTCCACTTACTACACAAGAAAGGTATCTTAAGGAATCGAAAATCACATACCTACAAAGGTAAGCTTGATTTGCAACATTTGGCTCAAAACATTTTTCAAATCAACGACATTTTTTCGACACTGCTTTCGATGGGTAATGCTTCAAAATGCTTGCATTGTTTGTTTTTTTTTTTTTCCTCATGCTTGAGCCAAAAATGGTGGATCCAAAAGGGTAAAAATTTATTTGCTACATTTAGCTCACAAGTTTTTAGATTTACAGAATTTTCAGCACATTTTGGCTTCCGAACATGCATTAAATGTTGTTTTGGAATCTTTAGATTTTGGTTGTTTTAAGATAAATTTATAAATTTAATATTGAATTATTATCTTTTATTATTTTCTGAAAATCTAAAAATATTAGTTTTTCCTTCTGCATTAAGCTATTAGCAATTTGCCAATTTATCATGTGAATTTCTTACAAGATTTAAATCATATAATGTGTTAATTTATATTGGTTGGTTTATCTTTATATACTTTTCCCTAATTTTTGTTCTTTTCTTTTATAAATTTACTCTATATGTAATATGTATCAAATTTAAAGTTTAAAAAGTGACTTGGACAAAACGAAACAAATTGGCTTAAACAAATCTTTTTTGTCGATAACCTTAGAGCAATCAATCGAATAGTGATTAATATGCAATCAATTCAACATTACTTGAAAACATAAAGGAAATGTTCCAAATGTTCCTACAAATTCTTGTTCCCATTGTACCATTTACATGTATATGCGTTAGGATCCCGATTCATGGATCTATCGGTTTGAAAAATAAAAATAAGAGGATTGAATACAGATATGAATCATGATACATAATGTTAAATTGTTAATTATGTTACAATGTATTATTTGATTAGTTTGATTTAATTCCATTGTTTAATTGATTAACTCATATTTATTTATTACCTTTAAAAATTGCCACAAAACTTTTGTTCGTTTATTTGTTTAAATAATTTCCTTCCAAGCTAAAATTATTATAAAAATTTAAACATATGTTGAATCATATATAGAAAATAAATAAAATTCATCAAGAACTATTTATACTTTAAAAAGTATAATTTTGGAACAAAAATATGTGTATCGGTTAGATTTTACTTGGTTGCGCATAAAATATAAAAAATTTGTGTGTCTTCTGTTGTTGTTACCAATGTTGTTGTTACCAATACGCTATAGCTGTTATGCTCTGAAATCGCGTCACCGCCACCATTACTGCTATATCGACTGCTAATACAATTTAAAATGTATGGTACATTCACACTTATGGGGGTAGTGATGGTGCAACGTTCAATAAGAATCGAGCATAGTTAGAAAACTCGTTTGGAGTAGAGGAATGGATTTAGATGGAAACTCATTTGGTAGATAAGACAATATTCCAAGAAATTTTAATTTAGAGGGAAAGTCAAATGTGCTTCTCATGATATTCTTTATCTTTCTATGCTCTTTAACCTCCTTTCGTGCTTTGTGTTACCCAAGTTTCTTGCTTTGTGTTTCCCATGTTTTCTTGAAACCTGATTCAGGTATCTGTTTTGCTTTCCAAAAACTACTGGATAGAGACTCAGGGTCCTGATAGCTGACAAAATCAAACCTACTGCAATTGTTACTGAAATAATTGTTTAACATAGCCTTTAAAATTAGGAAATATCCTGAAACAAACTTGCTACTAGTGGTGTCTTGAATCTGATCCATACTATGCCCATAACCCGTTTAGCATCCGCAAGATCCTATTAATGAGGTTTGACATTTTTTTGTTGTCATTGGGCATTTATGACCCGATTCTAAAGGGTATTCGGGAGTTCTAGGGTTTATGTGAGAGTTACAATATTGCCAACTCATTGTATTTTCTTTTTTCATAATGATTCCACTGTTGATCTTGCTCGTAGACAGAGATTTTAAAGTAAACCACGTAAATTCTGTGTTACACTGAGTGTGATTGCAATGTTTTTTGTCCTCAATTTATTTGTTCCACCATAACACAACTTTTGCAACTTTTTGTGACAGTTATACAATCACTAAGAGATTGATTTTGTGGTGCTTCCATACAGAACCAAGACTATTTTCTTGCTTGGCTATAGGGAACTCATTAATGAATCCGAGAAAGCCAAATTAGGAACTACATATGTTGATTTTATTGGTTGAAAATGAAAATTGTCACAAGAAATTTGAACTTTATTCATGGAAGACAAATACTACTCAGTGCAAGGGATCATATTAAATTGAGACTTCTTAGCAGAAGGTCTTAATTGAAGTAAATGATCAGAAGAAGTGGCACCCTATATTGCTTATTAGACAAGGGAAAGTGAAGATTGGTAAACGGCATAGACCTGAATCTCCAGTTCTGTGACAGCAAGCTCACTTTTGAAATTCAGCATCGCATCCTCCTTTATGAGCAACTGTAAGTAACAAAGAAATAAAGGAGGACCCTATCAAATAAACTTAGCAGTCTAACCTGTACTTTTTCTTTTGCAAAATTAGATGCATATTATAGGCACAGCATTTCTCCTAAAATTCCCATTTGAGATGAATTGCAAGAAATCATCAAGGAAATGATATAATTTTCAATCAAATAGGGCATGCCAATACATGGTGTCAATTAAAGGCCACATGATATAGCTCACTGCCTAAAACTTCAATATATTTATCTTCCCACAAAATGCATGTCCACATTTCTGTGACCACTTCCTTATGAAACTTAAAAACAAATATCAACAATTTAATCAACCTAAACTGTCAAATAGAATGTACAGGCCTACATATCACCCATTCCAAACAAAAGAAGCTTCATATCTTAGATTTCGTAAAGAACTGCATGAATAAGATAACAAGGACAAAATCACACAAGTAATAGTGTCACAAGAAACGTGTATTCAATAACTTCTATAAAATCTTATTTCATGACAGACTTTGTTTGATCGGCTGATTTGAGCATTAATGCTCTTTCAATAAACAATTAAAGTTAAACATGCTTCCACCTTTTCATGGGTGGGCAATGGACATTGGTTTCTATCTCCACTGTTCCACTCTCAAGCATCAGCTTATCCCACACTCCCAAAGAAACTCGAGTGAAACACTATAGCCAACCAGGCTTGTCCAACATTCTTTTAGTTTTCTCTGTTTTATATGAGACTATAACTCTGACATTGCTAGTGAAATGCATGGAATCATCCTTACCATTAAAGGAAGTGTGGACATAAGCAGTACATTTAGTTTAAATTGAGATAAAGACAACCTTTACGTATTGTGGACAGCAAACTCAGATCGCATGTGGTAACTAAATATAGGAAAGCAAGAAACGCTGTAAATTAAGTAATATAATATAATACGCACACACATACACACACACACACACACACACATATAATTATGAACAACAATTAGTTTCCTATTCAGATATAAATTTGTTATTAATAGATATGTAGTAAATATTTACACAAACCTGTCGTTTGAAGAATCTATTCTGTTGATTGGCTTCACTCAGTTTCTTGATAAGTTTTTCTCTTTCAGAATCAGCAAGCAAAGCCTTCAACTGTTAAAGATATTCAATATTAGCAGTGGAGAATTGAGTATGCTCATCAGCCCAACATTTTGTGTTGAAAAGAAATAAAATCACTTATAATTTTAACAGCCTATATATAGCCAGTTATTTTAATGTATCGACACATTATGACAACATTGCTTCACTGAGTCTGAGACTTGGTTGATTAAGAAGAGAGAAAATATAAATGTTTATCCAGTCCTCTTTTACTTTTAAAGAAAGCAGAATCAACATACAAAATTACTTTACTTTCTGGGGCAATGTTTATCTGAACAATAGAAAGTTTATGAACAAAATACATTGGTACCCCAGAGCAGGATGCAGGTGCACAATCCTATGTTTGAAGGAAAAAGCATTTACAACTAAGAGGAATGTGCCAAACACAGTAGAAAATTAGAACACAGTAAAGAAGATCCAAGGCAACAGAAAAAGGACAACAGATTCATTCAGTTTTTCAAATAGTCAGTGTAGAAATGTACAACAGAACTGCCAGTTGAATAAACAACGTGGCTATGGGGTATCTGGATTTTCAAATATCCTGAGCCTAACAAAAATAAAAGGTACTGAAAATATATGCAAAATAATCACATTTACATGTACACATTCATCTCTACCAACAACAGTGCTCCTGACACAACCAAAACTACTGCGTTTTACACCAAATAGTTCACTTCTCACAATGCAAAGTTATGCTCTTGTTGCACAGGAGATTAAAATAGTCATAAGTATTTAAGTACTAGATTATGATCCTAGAAGTGTGTTGTGTCATCATTAAAAGGTTCAAGTTCCAAGGGTGGATCAAATATCATAAGCCACAAAACTGTACCTTCTCATTATTGAGATGTTGGTTTGGTGTCTCGAATTTTGGTATCCATGCTCGATAGGACGTCCGGACAGCATTGGAGGACGACTGAAAAGTGGATCGACATAGGCGTAGCATCTTTGCAGAAGGCAGAGAAACCGAGACCTGTTAAAGACTGATCAATCGGTCTAAAAGACGGATCGATCGGTCTGGGCATAACAGCAATTTTCTGCGCGGTTGCTAGGGTTAAGTCTTGACCTAGGAGCTGCATATATAAGGGTTTTATATTTCATAGAAACCCTAAGGTCGTCTATACGCTTAAGATGGCTCAGTAGAATGGCTAAAGAGAGTATAGAGAGACGATGAGAAGCTCAAGTTTGAGATCACAGATATAATATGAGTGCGAGAGAGTGATTGTAATCTTTATTGATAATAGTGGATTCTTTTTTCTTGTCCCATGGAGGTAGGCAGTTAACTGAACCATGTATATTCGTGTTCTTGTTCTTTACATGCTTTGTGTGAATTAAAACCTACGTTCCTATTCCGCTGCGTAAGGGATTTGAGCCCTTAAAATCCCAACAACTAGTATCAAAGCATTGGTTATTGGCTTGATCATTCGATTGCAGTAAAAATGGTAAACATCATATACGAAGTTGAAAAGTTTACAGGTACGAATAATTTCTCCCTGTAGTAGAGACAGATGAAAAATCTGCTGATCCAGTAAGGGGTCTTCAAGGCGTTACTCAGCAAGGCAAGAAAACCAAAGAAGATGACCAATGACGATTGGGAGCACATTGATTCCAAGGTCGCGAGTTCGATCCGGTTGAATCTGGGAGATAAGATTATTCACAACGTGATTGATGTGGAGAGAGCACATGAGATCTGGCATAAACTGGAAGGTATCTACATGAAGAAAAATCTGGCCAATAAATTGTACGTGAAGAAGCAACTATATAGATTACAGATGAGAGAAGATTCAAACTTTTTAGAACATTTCAACGTATTTAATATGCTCATCACACAATTATCCGAGTTTGGAGTAAAGGTTGATGATGAGGATAAGAAAATACTCCTATTGGCATCGCTTCCAACATTCTATGATCATCTGGTGACGACTCTGATGTACGAGAAGGGCACTCTAAAGCTTGAAGAGGTCACTGGTGCTCTTTTGTCACATGAGAAAATGAAGAGAGATGGTAAATCAGATGCAGACGAACTATTATTGGCTAAGTCTGAGTCAAGCAGAGGAAGGAGTAGATCTAGTAAATAGGGTTCTAACAAAGGGAGATTTCGGTCCAAGTTACGTGCGAAGAAGAACGTGGAATGCTTATATTGCCACAAAATTGATCACTTTAAGAGTCTGTACCAAGAATTGAAGCAACATCTGAAAACAAAGAAGAGTAGAAAAGCTTCTGCTAACTCTGTCAATTTTACCGAAAAATCATCAAACAGTGAGGTAGACGGAGATGCACTTTCAGTTTCTTTAGAATTTGATTTTCTATCAAAGTTATGGATATTAGATTCAAGATGCTCATATATATGTGTCCAGTTAGAGAATAGTTTGACTCGTATAAGTCTTGCAACAGGGGTACTATTTTAATAGGGAATGACTCAGTGTGTCAGTCAATTGGAATAGATACAGTCAAAGTTAAGATGTTTGACGGGGTTGTAAGAACTTTGAAGAATGTCAGGCATGTTCCGAGATTAAAGAAAAACTTGATTTCTTTGAGAACATTGGATTCTCTAGGTTACGGGTTCACAGAAAAAGGTGGAGTAATAAAGATTAGCCAAGGTGAAGATTGTTGATTTGGTGTCTCAAATTTTGGTATCCATGCTCAGTAGGAGATCCGAACAACATTAGAGGACTGAAAAGTGGGTCGACATAGGCGTAGGATCTCTCTACAGAAGGTAGAGAGACTGAGACCTATTAAAGACGGGTCGATCTGTCTGGGCGCAGCAGCAATTTTCTGCGCGGCGGTTAGGATTAAGTTTTGACCTAGAGGCTGCATATATAAGGGTTTTATGTTTCATAGAAACCCTAAAGTCGTCTATACACTTGAGATGGCTCAGTAGAGAGCCTAAAGAGAGTATAGAGAGAAGGTGAGAAGCTCAAGTTTGAGACCACAAATGTAGTGTGAGTGCGAGAGAGTGATTGTAATCCTTATTGATAATAGTGGATTCTTTTTTCTTGTCCGGTGAAGATAAGCAGTCAGCCGAACCACGTATATTCGTATTCTTATTCTTATTCTTGTTTTTATTCTTTACATGTTTTGTGTGGATTAAAACTTACGTTCCTATTCCGCTACGTAAGGAATTTGAGCCCTTAAAGCCCCAACATGAGATGCTCATAATCCAATGTTGGATCATATATATTACGACACAATCCAAAATCATCATGGAGGATTACTTGGTTGATTCCATCAACTGACTAGGTGGCGGCAAATGTACTTTTTTTCCCCCAATACTCACTCTCCTTATTAGCAAATAACCCTAGCGATACAACCTATATGTTTATTCTTATAGGTAGTGGGATATCCAAATAAATGGTTGTTCACCAACTAACTATTCTTTGGAATAATGAGAAAATTCTATAAAATAACATTTGTTTTGAACATCAAAAGACGAAATAAAATGTTAAATCAACAGCCAAATCTATGAAGGCAGGGTCCAGATATAATGTTGGGGTATTTCAACATACAGGATGTAGAACCTAGTTTGCAAATTGATCAGGCTTCTCTAAAGTTCAAAATCTCAGCTAAGTTGAGACTATTGTGGGCCCATCCCGAGCGATCCAAACTGTTCATCTTGCAGGGACCGTTAAAAAATCATTTGTGCAAGAAATTAAGTTGATCGAATATCGATAGCCATACTATCTAATAACATTTGTTTGGAAGGCATATATAATTTTCAAATTAGACCGTCTATTTTTCTGTAGACAAGTATGTTTTGATATGAAGGTACTAATGCCCGATTAATCTAATTTTTTGTATGCCTAATTTATTTAACATACCTTACAATATGAACAGTTCGAATTATGGAGGTGACTCGAGGTGGACCCACAATAGGCTCAATTCTACCGTAAAATTGTGATTGCCAACTTTAGAGAATCCTAACCCTTTGCGATTACATGCACAAAACACCTAATCTTTGTAACATACCTAAGAAAACTAGGGAAAACTCCTTTTACCTACAAGAAAAAAATACTTCTGCAGTTTCTTTTTAATATAACATAGAAGGCTGAGGTTATCAGAGAGCAGGTGAACCCTAAACTTACCTCATCACTGCTCAATGGCTTTTCAAGAAGCTCTTCAGGAGAAGTTTTAGGAACATTTTCATCATCGCTAGAGTAGTTTTCTGACTGGGGTGATGAAGATTTCTCCTCCGGATTAACAGGCATGGAAAATGTTCTCCACGAAATATGACGCATAGAATTTTTTCCAATGGGAGCTAATTTTGGATAAGTTAACCTTTGGGCTCCGATCCTTGATCTCCATGTAGCCACATCATAGTCAAGACTATCAATCTTTTCCAATTTTAACTTTCTCAATTGCCATGGAAACCACTGCAAGTGGTTGTCAAGACAACAACTGCAAAGATCACAGAAGAAGTAAGCGTAGTCCACGGGAATTGCTTAGGCAAATTATGTTTACATTAGACGTCGAAGATATAAGTTGAACCCTAACCAATATTAAACAGATAGTTTCCAAAAAGTCAAAGATGTTGAGATGGTTCTTGGCACTACAGGAGTGAATCCAGTGCCAGCAAACAGTACTTTCTCCTATTGAATCTCAAGCATACTATTGGCAAAAAAGAGGTTTCAGTAGCAACATGTTAACAATAGATGAGATAATCAAGTATCAGGGAAACTATTTTCAAGTACCTGAAAAACAAACAAATGGCCAGCCCAAAATGACAAAGTTACTCTTAAAAAATTGCCTTGAAAAGAATATTTACCTCGAAGTACACATCATACAATACTCCATGGATAAAAAGTCCTACTGCCAAATACGGAAAAGCATGAAAATCAGAAGCCACAGTTTTCACTGCAAGGAATTTAACTTTTATTGAACTAAGATAAGGACACAAGGTGCCTGAATTAGATCTGCCACCAAACAAGAAAAAAAATTTGAAAAACAGAATCACAGGATCTTTAAATTTCATTGATTGAGATAAGGACACGGGGTGCTAAATCAGAGAGAATTATGCATGGGCAAGACAAAAATTACATTTTGATGTATAACATTAATGATGAAATTAAAATATTGACACAACTTTTCAAGCGGTGCATTGTCTTTTAAAATTTTAGTCTGTAAAGGATATTGAGCATTAGCTATTTTCGTAGATACTACATTTTTAGTCTTGACTCTTAAGGTCATTTCATATGAGCTTACTGAGGTTCCAAGAAAGGACCCAAAAGTGCATAAACAAATTTGCCTGATAACAAGTATGTATTTACTGGTATTAAAGGAAGTATAAGTCAAAAAAGTGCCCACCATGCATAAAAAGTTCATTGGTAACAAACCAGCATTTCAAAGAAAGAAATCCCAGTCTCCCTCTTGCTGTCATTTGTACTATTATATTCATAGACAGATCCAAGGGGGCAGACGAGGCTGCTGTCTCTTCTAAATTTTGAAAAAACTCGATTATAGACTTATAGTAATATTAGTTCAAAATATTTCAAAATTATATAAATTTGCCCTTCTAAGATATTTTTTAAAAACTTAATATATGCTTTCTTAAGAACTTATAAGAACAATTTGTCTCTCTTAAATTAAAATCTTGAGTCATCTCTGATTATATTAAGGGAGAGTGCCCACTTGATGTTCCCCAAATGTGAGGTCGTGCGGTCATTTTTTTCACCCACAATGGCCATCAAAAGCTTATTTCAAAAATTCATTTTTTTCAGAATTTTGAGGGCACAATTTGAAAACCCACACCACCCCACTACCCCATTTCCAGTAACTGATTTTTTACAAAATCTTTATATTCTCTCTCTTTCCCTTTCTCTTAAAAAAATTTAAAATTTTACATTTTTATTACAATAAACAAAAAATACAAACACACAGCATGTGCCACGAACGCTAGTACCCTATAAAACATATACTCGTGCTAGGTATAACATCCCCGATTCCTCGAACCGACTAAAACAGATGCTTCGTCTAATTTGTTCCAGGTCCTAAAATTTTCTTTGCGTGTGCAGAAGAATGGTGACCTCAAGAATCAATGCTTTCGACCAAATGAACTATAAATTGATTTCAATGCTTTCATAGAGTGATAGGGTCCCAGGAGGACTCATCCTTCAATTCATGACGCGAATCCTTGGAAGTAGTGAAAGGTTTCTTTCCAATGCGATACTAAAGCAACCAATGGATAAGTATTGAAAGGTTTTTTTTTTTTTATCTTTCCTAGTCTCTCATGTGAGAGTTTTTTTTGTTTTTTTACTAGAGTGTGTTTTTTATTAAAATCTCTTTTTTGAAATAATTCTAATAAATTACTTATCCAAAAACAAAAACCAATGGATAATAATATAAAGCTCATTTCTTGTACATCTCTGTTCTTAACCAGTTTCAAATCTAGATGATCCGAAACCAGAAATTCGAAATACGCATTTATTCAAACCGATTAGAACAAGACTCCGTTCAAGAAAAAAATCAAGATCATCGTCGATCATCAGGAGGAAAAAAAAATTTTAAAAACAAAAGACCGTTGAGGGAATATTAGAAAGAATTTGGGAGAGAGAATGTGAAGCACTTACCAGCAGTAGAGGGAGGGCTCGACCTGCCACAGCGTACATGTCCGCGTCTGAATCGGGTTTTATCTGGGGAGGGAAGGAGCCTAGTCAGCACGCTGGCACGTGTTCCAATAGTGAACTGCCACGTGGAGACGTGGCATTGGCCGTTGGAGTTACATATACTTAAATGTTTATTTCATTTACCTTTTTCTTTAAAAAATTTTCATTATTGGGTCTAAATATTTTTTTTTTGACTCATCTTATTAAAATAATTTAACAAATTTTTTTATTAAAATATAAAATCTAAAACTATTACATTTTTTTGATTCTTTTTATTTAGATGAATTCAAAAAATAAGTTTTTTAATTAAAATTAAAAATAATTAAGAAAAGATAAAAATAAGTTAAAATTAGTGACTTTCTAGATATGCCAAATAATTTAGCTTTAAGTTAATTTTTTTGTAAAACAAATTAATTTTTTAGGTATGCCAAATAAAACTTTAATATTTTTACAAAATTTAAAATATTTTTTCCAAATATTTATATATTATTTACGAATTAATCAGTAACTGGTGGACAATTAGTTAACAACATTTTTTAAAAGAGTAAATTATACTGATTTCTCATGAGATTTCTAACAAAAATAAAAAAAATTTCTGTAATTTCAAAAATATCACTAATCTTTCATGAGATTTTATTTTGCATCAAATTAACTAAATTGTTAAAATTTTCGTTAAGTGTAACGAAAACCATTACCCCATCGTTCACGCCATCCCTCTCCCTCTTTGGCTCTCTCTCTCTCTACATCTCTTTATATATATAGAGAGAGAGATATATATATGTATGAGAGACTGAAAGAGAGAGAAGAGAGCCGACGGTGACTTAGGGCGGCGATGAAATCGCCGACGGTAGTGGTCGGCGTGGGTGGCGGCGATGAGATCGCCGATGGTAGTGGTTGGCGTTGGCGGCGGTGATAACGGCGCCGGAGGTGATCGACAGTGTGGTAGAAGGGTCAGGGGCGTGGTCTTTCTCTTTCCTTTGTTTTTTTCTTCTTTGCTGCATGAGAGAGATGAGAAAGAGATGCCGAGAGGGAGAGAGCCAAAGAGGGAGAGGGATGGCGTGGATGATGGGGTAGTGGTTTCTGTTACACTTAACGAAAATTTTAACAATTTGGTTAATTTGATGCAAAAATAAAATTTTATGGGAACTTAGTAATATTTTTAAAATCATAAAAGATGTTTCTATTTTTGTCAAAAATTTTAAAAAAAATCAGTGTAATTTATCATTTAAAAAAAACTATTAAATATTCGGAATTAGGTCATTATCTCAACTGCATATGTGTACTATACTTATCCCTAATTGAATTAGGCATGTTTGGATTAATTTTTAAATTCATTTTTTTTTAAAAACAAGTCAATTTTTAAGCTGTATTATTTGGTTTATAAAAAAAATTAACTTTTTTTTATCTCTTAATTCAATAAGAAAAGTCAATACATATCCCAAACATCTCAATTTTTTTCAAACAAAATTATTATAATAGACTTATTTGGACAAACTTGCTTATAGGCTTATTGACTTATTTTAATTATAAACTTGTTTATTTGGCTTATTTTTGTTTATTTTTGTCTTTTCTGAATTTTTTTATATATTTTGATAAAAAAATTTTACTTTTTCGACTCGTCATAATGAGAGAAGTCTAAAAAGTATAATAATTTGATTAAATAATAAAAAAAATTCACTAAAAATAAAAAATTAACTTAATGAAATAAACATATAAACAAATAAGTTAATTTACCCCTACACGGTCAATATCCTTACATAAAAATTTAATTCTACTAACAAAAATAAATAAAAATTGTGCCAATATACTAAACACTATAACGTAAAAATTAAAAATAAAAATATTTTAAACATTTCAATAAAAAATAAAAAAATAAAAAAAATCACTAGAAAAATTATTCCAAATATACTCACTTTTTTTATTTCTCTTTAAAAAAAAAACTAAACTTTGGATAAGTTCAGATTAAGCTATCCTAATCAGCACTGAATGGATCTTGCGTCAGCTGAAATATTGTTTAAGCGCCCGAATCAAATGCGGACAAGTTCAGATTTTTCTTTGAAAATATCTGGATAAGAGTTGGTAATTTGATTTATTTTTATTTTTAAAATTTTTAAAAATATTTTTTATTTTATCGATTTGACTTGATGAGCTAAGATCGAAAAAATTAATACTATTCAGAAAAAGCCAACAGATGACAAAATAAATAAAGATAAATTTGTCTTATTAGCTATTTGACATATTTTATGTTACTTAATTAAAAAATTTTATTATTTTATTTTATTTTAGATTATTTTTTTCACATATTTTGGTTAATAAATGAAAAAAATAATCTAAAATAAAATAAACTAATAAATCATTGTTTAGATAAAAAATACTATGGGACTGTTTGCTTTAGTTGAGAGGTTCAGTTGAACTTTTTTTGGTTCTAAAATAAATATATTTTAATTATTTAAATTATTTATTTTATTATTCTTAATTTATATATTGGTCATGATGGACAACTTATTACTTCTTTACTTATAAGTAAAGAAGCCAAAACACATATAAGTTGATTCGTTTGCATGACACAAATAAGCCACTTCGTTTAAATTTGGTTCGTTTACGTGATTTTTGGTTTATTTGGCTTATTTTTTACTTATTTGATTTATTTTGATTTATTCGTTTAAATATACTTGGTTCATTTTGGTGATTTTTGGCTTATTTGGCTTATTTTTTGCTTATTTGACTTATTTTGGCTTATTTGCTTAAATAAGTTTGATTCATTTGGATGATTTTTGGCTTATTTGATTTATTGGCTTAAAATTTGATTTGTTTGGGTGGCGTAACTTATTTTTGACTTATAAACTAAATAAACAAATAAGATGGTTTACCCAAACAGGGCCATTATAAATGTAAAGAAATCAAATTAATTGTATATAGTTGACTGGCTTAACAAATCACATTTGCGCTAATAAAAATAAGCTATGAGTCTATTTTATTATTTATTTTACTAACACAAATGTGATTTGTTTTGACAGTTAACGATATCTAATTAATTTAATTTTTTACACTAATAATATATAAAATAAGTATAATAAAATAAACAGTTCAGATAATCAAAATGTACTTATTTTATACCCAAAAAGGTTTAACTGGACCTCTCCAGTCCATAACAGAAGAGAAGCCTAACCCATTTTAAAAATTGAAAAATTGGTGAACAGTCCAATTTAAAAACCGTTTACTATTTTTCATCAAGTATAAAAAATTTTAACGAGTAAAATTCATCTCATAAAAATTTTAATGTGCAATGTATTTTTGGGATAAAAGTACTATACAACAGATAAATTTATCTGTATCTTTTCAAAACATGTATAAATAAGATAGATAAATTTATCTGTCTTATTGAAAACACGTATAAAGAATACAGATAAATTTATTTGTGCATTTTCAAAATACATATAAAGAACACAAATAATTTTATCTGTTTGTATTATATGTGTTAATATATAAACAGATAAATTTATCTGTTATCCATAAATAAGTAGACGGATAAATTTATCTGTTTGCATTATCTGTATTGATATGCAAATGGATAAATTTATCTGTTATAAATAAATATGCAAACAGATAAATTTATCTGTTTGTTATGCCAAACAGATAAATTTATCTGTTTATAGGGTATTTTTTAAAAAAATTGCATAATTGAACTTTGTGTGTTAAAATATTTATTGATGAATCTTACGCGTTAAAATTTATTTTTTTGAATATCGACTAAAATTCTTTTAAAAATTATAAGAATCTTGCATGACTCTAGCATGTTTCTTAACTTTTTTTTTTGAAACAGTTTGAAAACAAAGAGTTAAACAATAGAATTAATCACTATTTATTATTTTTTATTGATAAGAATATATTTTGTTAAAAAAATAAAAATAACACTATTTCTTACTAATAAAAATATAGTGGTAGATGGTTAGTTCTACAGTTTAATTATGTGTAAACTTTTCCCTTTTTAAAGAGATCTAATTATTATCTCTTTATTTACCTCAAAAATAACCATTCCGTATTTTTAACCAGAATTAGTTAAGTTTGAAAATGCCATATCACCAAAATTTAAATTTAAGGTGTATATTTGATTAAAGAACTAAATTTATAAAATTAATAGAGTATTAAATTGTTAATAGAGTATTAAATTGTTAGTACTAACCAATTGTGAAGTGGGGTGGAATTGATAATGAGGTGAGATTAATTTTTTTGTATTTATTTAGAATAAAATTAAGTGGTGAATTATACAAACTCATGTTTGATTTGAAATGAGGTTATATAGTGCGGGATTTGATTAAATTTATGAATTTTTAATATTATCCTTGTATTAAAATATTTTATATTTTTTTATCAAAATAAAGAAATTCAAAACAAAACAAAAATAAGTTAAAATAAACCAATAAGGTAAATGTAATATTGCTTATTTTTGTTTTTAATGATTTTTTTATCAATTTTTTCCTTTCATGAAACAATTGAAAAAAATAAAAAAAATAATTAATTAATTAAAAAAACAAAAATAAGCAAAATTTATGTAATTTGACCCAAACAGTAAGGTGCCGTTTGGTAACGTTGATATTTTTTGTTTTCTATTTTTGTTTTTAAATTTTTTGGTAAATTATACTGATATCTCATGAGATTTCTGACAAAAATAGAAATCACCCATATAGTTTCTGAAATATCACTGATCACCCATGTCAGTGATTTTTCCATAACCCCGTTAATTATAATTGCAAATTTATATTTTTACCCTTTAAACTTTCCCTGTCTCTCTCATCTCTCTCATATCTCTCTCTGTATTAGGAAGAGAGAAAAAAACTAAATAAAATAGGAAGATCAGACATTGCAAAAGCCAACCCGGCGCCGCCCCGCACTCCGACGACGCCGCACCATCCACCGGCGCCAACGCACTGTCGCCAGCAACACCAGCACCGGCGCCATCACCCACCATCGCCGCCGTTCCACTGCCGAAATCTTTTGTTTTCATCTCTCTCGATTTCTGTGTGTGTGTATATACATATATATATACACACACATGTATATATTTCTCGGTCTCGGTCTCTCTATGTGATTTTTGTCGCCAAAAGGAGGTTGCCAGTGATAGGTGGTCAGAGAGATTGGCGGTGGCCAGATTTTCGTCGCCGAACGGACTCCCTCAATTAACCGTCGCCGTCGCCGCACCCTCGCTGCACCTCCATCCCAAACCCTCACCACCACCCCTTCGCCATCAGCGCGCATGCCAGCGCCGTCGTCGCCGCCCCCTCCAAATCCTAACCTTCATCCCCAACCCTCATTGCCGCCTCCTTCCCAAACTCTAGCCACCACTGTACACAAGCACCAGCGCCACTCCTTGCCAACCCCTCATTGACGCCACCTCTTTCCACCTCGCTGGCGCCAGTTAAGGCTTAACAGGAAGAAGAAGAAAAGATGGAGAATTTACAAAATTTTAAAATAAGGGTATAATAGGTATTTTAAAAAAATAAAAAGCTGATTTTATTATTTTTCATTATCATTTTTCACGACGGTTAACGAAAAATGGTGGTTTTGAAACCAAATATTAAAGCAGAGGGGTGTTAGTGATATTTCAAAAATCATATGGGGTATTTCTGTTTTTGTCAGAAACCTCAGGGAATGTCAGTGTAATTTATCCTAAATTTTTCGTAAATCGTAAATAAAAACATGTATGGTAATTATTTTTATTTTCAAAAAATTGTAAACAGTTCAAAATTTACAAAATTTTAAAAAATAGAAAAAATGTATTTTCACTTATTTTATAAATATATTTTGATTGAATTTATCCGTAACTTCCAACTATCAATTTTTAAGTATTTATATTACCAAACATATTTTTATTTTTTTATAAACATAAATAAAAATATATTTTTTATTTTTTATAAATAAAAAATAAAAAATTGTAAAAGTTAGCACACGGGCCTAACTAATTTCTTCTCTCTAGATAGATCTGTTCAGAGTTTGGATTCACAAACTGGGCAAGGCTAGAATCAAAGAAACCCAAAAAGGAATTGTACAAAAAAAAAAAAAAAAGGAAAAGGAAAGGAAATAGTTATCATCATCATAGAAGGCAAGGCAGAAAAGATGAGTTTGTCGAAGACAGTTCGGAAGGTGGAAGTGGTGTCACCAGTCCCAGTGAACAAAGACATTTCTGTACTGTTTGATTTGTTTGGCGGGGATGTTCGGCGGCGGCCGGGGTGGTCGACGGGGATGTTTGCGGTGGAAATGTTTGGTGGCGACAGCTAGAATCGTCTCCACTCCTTTCAGTTTGCTAGGGTTAGAGAATTAGAATGGCAAAATGGAAATTTTCGCTACTATTAGAGGGTAAAATCGATAAAGGAAAATCTAACTGTAATAGCTCCATGGTGTCTTTACCAATCCAACTTTCTACCTAATCCAACCCTAAAAAACGCAAAACAAACAATTGTCTTATTAATCCATCAGCCATCCTAAGCCAATCCCTTGGCTCAAACCCTTATCAAACAGGGCCTTAGAGAGCTTGCTAAAACTTTAGTCTTCCATTGAATTAAAGGTAGACAGAATGAAAAAAAATTTCAATTATGAGAAAAAGAGAATGAAAGGGAAGAGAAATTGTGGAAGCTATTCTTTTTCTTATTTTGTTATTCAAGAGAGGTAGGAGACTGTTATTTTTTTTTTATTTGTTAGATAATAATTAATAAAGGAAAGTGAGGTATTTAATATTTATTTATTTTTATAATTTTTTAATATTAATTTAAATTATTACTTTTAATATAAAAATAAAATACTACAATTAAAATTATAAAAATAATGGTATCATTCAATTTCATTTTTCTCTGTTTCCACCTAGTTTTGGAGGGATAAAAAACATATTAAAAATGGACTATTTCTTCCCCTTACTTTCCTTTCGTTTTTCATTGCGAACTTTAATTCCTTTGTTACGATGAAACTTGAAGCATCTAACTATTTTGTGTGGATAACACAAATAGAAAATGCTTTGCGTGCAAACTCTCTGATTCAGTACATCGATGGATCTATCAACCTCCTGTGTCGAATATAATCGATTCTTCAGGGACTGTTCCGAATCCAGATTTTGTCATTTGGAAAACTGTTGATCGCATGTTATTATCTTGTTTGCGTGCGATCTTACCACATGTTGTTGGTCTTCGTGTACCTTTCAGATCTTGAGTGCTCTTGAATCTAAGTTTAATTCTTTGTCAAGGTATCATATTCATGATCTGAAAAGACAACTTTTTCATTTGACAAATACGTCATCCATGGATAATTTCTCAAAATTTGACTGCTACTGGTTCTTCAATTGATGAAGAAGACCTTGTGTTTCACACATTGAATGGTTTACCAGGAGAGTTTAATTTTCTTAAGACAACTATTAGAGCACGCCCCAATCCGATTACTTTATCTGATCTTGCGTCTCTTCTTTTGGATGAGGAATTGAACATTACTAGGGACAATGTGTCTTGCCCTAATTTGTCCTCTGTCTTAGTTGCTACGAACAATAGATCTTCTTTTCAATCAGCTCAGTTTTCACGTTCACCACTTCAACACTCTCAAGTTCAGATTCTTTAATTTCTTTCTACACAAGTTCATCCCTTAGAATTTCAGCTCTCTCGAGGTAGTCAAAATAATAATGGTGGCCAATTCTATAATAAATTCAGAGGAGGACGATCTTTTAGTCGAGGTGGTTTTTCTAAATTTTTTTGTCAAATATGTGGAAAGCCAAATCACTCCGCTGTTCAATGCTATCACCGACTCAATTTACAATACCAGCCAAATCACTCATTTCCTCGTGCTTACATCACACACTTCCCCATCTCTGTTCCAACTTTCTCATCTGATTTTCAATCTGCACCTCAACCTCAATCATCTTCTAATCTTAATTCTTCTCCCTCTTCAGTTGTTCATTCTTCCTCTTCCCATAATCATTTTCTTCCTAGTTCTTCATCTGTTCCCTAGTCCACTCCTTGGTACTTTGACTCAGGTGCAACATCTCATATTACAAATAATATTGATAACATTTCTTCTCCACAAGCTTTTGCAGGTACTGATGTTGTCACTGTGGGGCAATGGCTCCTCTCTTCATGTTTCTAACACTGGTAAAGGACTACTCTCTACTCTTTCTACGTATAGTCTGTCTCAGATATTACATGTTCCATCCATTTCTCGCAATCGTCTCTCGATTTTTCAATTTGCTTCAGACAATAACTGTCAACTAATTTTTTATTCATGTGGGTTTGTCATTTAGGATAAACTTACCAACCAGATTGTCCATCAAGGGCCATGTAGTCGGGGATTGTACCCTCTTCTTCCTTTTTCTAGTCCACATCAGCATGCTGCTTCACAAAGTGTGCTACAACACAAGGTTCCAACCCGTGTTTCTTCTTCAGCATATGCATCATCTGTCTCCAACTTTTCTGCTTTGTTAAAGCATCAACGACTTGGACATCCAAGCCCATCATTGTTGCAACACCTTGTTAAACAGTTTTTACTTCCAATTCAGTCTCTGTCTTTTAATTGTTACTCTTGTAAAATTGCCAAAAGTCACAGACTCCCCTTGTCACTTTCACATACTGCTACTTCAAGGCCTTTTGAAATAATTCACTTGGATGTTTAGGGACCTTATCCTATACCTTCATTTAGTGGTTTTCGATATTACTTGCTTGCTATTGACGATTGCTTTACTTGGTTGTTTTCTATGCATTATAAATCTGATGTTTCTCAAATTGTTCATGACTTTCGGACTTATGTTCACACTCAGTTCAATAGCATCATTAAGATTGTTAGATCTGAATATAGAGGTGAGTTTCTTAATAGACATATGTCGTCTTTATTTGCATCTTTTGGTATCATTTATCAGACTTCTTACCCTCACACACCTAAGCAAAGTGGGATTGTTGAAAGAAAACATCGACATTTCATAGAGACCACCATTGCTCTTCTTCAACAAGCTGGTTTACCAATTCAGTTCTGGCTTGAGGCTCTAACCACTGCTGTCTTTCTTTTTAATCGTCTTCCACATTCCTCTTTAAACTTTCAAATTCCTCACAAATTGTTGTATCAAATACATCATGACTATTCTATCTCGAAAACCTTTGGTTGTTGTGGTTTTCCTTAGTTAAAACCATATGTTTCCAATAAACTTGAGCCTAGGTCTAAGCCATGTATTTTCCTTGGCTACTGCTCTAATTCTAAAGAATATAAATGCGATGATCCCACTTCTACTAAAGTTTTCATCTTTCGGCATGTACAATTTTTTGAGCATATTTTTCATATTCCAAATTAACTTCTTTTTAGTCCTCTCCTGCACCTGTTGTTGTATCTTATAGTAGTTCTCTTCCTCATTTTGTCATTCTTTCTACAATTCCTACTACTATCTCTCCTTCAGTCTTTCCTACAAATCCTCTTTCACTCCTTCTTGCACATCCTCCTTCAGTTCTTCCTGTAAATCATCCTTCAGCACCTGTTTCTCCTTCAGTACATCCTTCAATTCCTATTTCATCCTCAGTACCTTCTGCAATTCCTGCTTCTCATACCTCTTCATTTCCTTCTATTACTACTTCTCCTTTTATTGCTGATCTTCTACTTATTTCTCCTTCACCAATTCTGTCTCCTGCTCATACTGCTCCTAATCTTCCTCAAGGTCATACTGCTTCTACTTCTTTTCATCCAATGATTACCTGATCTAAAGCAGGTATTGTTAAGCCTAAATATCCAACCTTTTTTCTCTCCATTTAATCTCTGGTCCCTCTAACTAAACCCCGAAATTTTATAGAGGCTCATAAATTTCCTGAATGATAAAAGGTCGTGTCAGAGGAATTTGATGTCCTCATGTCACAGGGCACTTGGATTTTTGTTGATCCCCCTCCTCAAGTCAATATCATAGGTTGTAAGTGGATTTTCAAGATCAAGCGAAATTCTGATGGGTCAATGACACGTTACAAAGCCAGGCTAGTGGCTCAAGATAATCAACAAGAAGAAGGGTTAGATTATATTGACACTTTCAGTCTTGTGGTTAAACAACCCACTATCAGAGTTGTTCTATCCTTAGCATTGTCTCATAGTTGGCCTATTAAACAATTGAATGTATCTAATGCTTTTCTCCATGGACTTATTTATGAAGATATTTACATCAACGAAAAATTGGTAAATAGTACAATTTACAAGACGTTTATTATTTTTCAGTTAACATAAATTTTTTTAATGAATAAAGTCTATCCGCATAAAAATTTTAATGTGTAAAGTTCTTTATGGACAAAAATGCTCTAAAACAAATAAATTTATCTATGCATTTTTAAAACATGTATGAAGAATACAAATAAATTTATCTATTTTTTATTAAAAACACATATAAAACACAGATTAATCTATCTGTCTTATTGAAAGCATGTATAAAGAATATAGATAAATTTATCTGTATCTTTTCAAAACATGTATATAGAACACAGATAAATTTATCTGTTTTTTATTAAAAAAACGTGTAAAGAATATAGATAAATTTATCTGTCTTATTGAAAACACGTATAAAGAATACAGATAAATTTATCTGTACTTTTTTAAAAGATGTATAAAGAACACATATAAATTTATTTGTCTTTTATTGAATGTATGTGTAAAGTACACAGATAAATTTATCTGTCTTATTGAAAGCACGTATAAAGAACACAGATAAATTTATCTGTTTGTATTATGTGTGTTGATATACAAACAGATAAATTTATCTATTTTATTGAAAGCACGTATAAAGAACACAGATAAATTTATCTGTTTGTATTATATGTGTCAATATACAAACAGATAAATTTATCTGTGCCTTTTTAAAATATATATAAAGAATACAGATAAATTTATTTTTTTTATTGAAAGCACGTGTAAATAACACAAATAAATTTATTTGTCTTATTGAAAGTACGTATAAAAAAAATAAATAAATTTATCTATTTGCATTATCTGTATTAATATGCAAACAGATAAATTTATCTGTTTGCATATTAAATAAATGAATATTAAACAGATAAATTTATCTGTTTGTAGGATATTTTTGAAAGAAATTATATAATTGGACCTTGCGCGTTAAAATTTTTGTAAATGAACTTTGCGCGTTAAAACTTAATTTTTTAGATCTTGGCTGAAAGTCCCTTACATCGAACAACCCTCTGGTTTTGTTAATCCTAATTATCCAGGCCATGTTTGCAAATTGAGAGAAGTCCTTCACGAACTCAAACAGTCTCTTAGAGCCTGGTATAATTTGTTCTCTTCACTTTTTCTTGATCAAGGATTTTCTCACAGCTTAGTTGATTCCTCCTTTTTCACATTCAAACAAAACAATAATGTTGTCTTTGCGTTGAATTATGTCGATAACATTATTGTTGCTGGCTTTGATTCTTTACTTATTTCCAAGTTGCTTTCCTCTCTTAGTTCTTAGATTTGTTATGAAAAACTTGGGTTCGTTGAATTACTTTCTTGGCATTGAAGTTCACTCCAATCCTGATGGATGCATCTTGAGCTAATCCAAATATGCTTCTGATTTGTTACTTAAGGCTGGCATGTCGGACTGTCATTCTTGTGCTTCTCCTTCTTCTCTTAAACCTCTCTCTTCGTCTACTGATGTTCTGTTTGAGAATCCATAATTTTATCGCACTCTTGTTGGCTCTTTACAATACTTGACTCTAACACGCCCGATATGACTTTTCCTATGAATGTGGTCTGTCAACATTTGCAACATCCTCTTCAAAGTCATTTTATGGCTGTTAAACGCATTCTTCGATATATCAAAGGCACCATTCATCATGGTCTTTTATTTCGTAAAGGATCTCATCACATAACAGCCTACACTGATTCCGATTGGGCAGGTGATTCTACTGATTGAAGTTTTACTTAGAATTTTTTCATTTTCATGGGTCCTAATCTTATTTCTTGGTGGGCAAAGAAATAACATACGGTGGCTTAGATCCTCACTAAAGCTGAATACAAAGCCCATGCCAATGTTAACAACTATTAAGGAATTTGTTTGTTGAGCCATGTTCCATTCCTATTTTGTGGTGTGACAATGTGTCCGCCATTGCTTTGGCCTCTAACCCTGTTTTCTATGTTCAAACGAAACATATTGATGTAAATTTTCATTTTGTTCGTGATAAAGTTGTTCACATGCAGTTACAAATCAAATATATCCATTCTATTAATTAAATAGCTGACATTACGACTAAACATCTCACAGTTATTCGTCTTAAATCTCTCGAGACCAAGCTGCTGCTAGTCCATTTACCATCATTAGCTTGCAAGGGGGTTATAACAGAATCAATGCCAGCTGTTAGGAGTTAGTTAAGACAGTTGTATTTGTTAGAAGAAGTAGAGGATTAGTCGGTGGAAGTTTACTGTGTTTAAATGTAAGAAACATGGACTTTGCGGCAAAACAGAGCAATAAATTAATTTTCTCTCTCTATCATTTTCTCTCGGTTTCTCTCTGGTTAACAACTTTCTTTTTCTTCTTAAAAATTATCCAAACAACATTATAATTAATTATTTTCTTTCAAATTCTTTACTTTTCCTTCCAAACCCTTCAATCCAAACAAAAGACTTAAGCTTTCAAGTATAATAAAAGAGCCAAAATAGCTAACAGATTATTTTCGAAGGGTCTGTTAGAATTAATTTAATAATTCAAATATACTATTAATTTCAAAAATCTATTCATTCAGTTAAACATGACCTAAAAGTAAAACTAAGAAACATAAATATTTTAGATTGTTTTTTTTAAAGATTTTTATTTCCCGGATTTACCCCTCATTTTACCTTTTCTTTCTTTCTATTTTTGGTCTATATTTTTATTTTTTAGATCCTTGGTGCTTAAATAAATCTAAACAAAATATGATGGTGTTAGATGAACTATAAAAAAGTTCATTAAAAATGAATTTTTTAATTTATTTTTTTATTTTTATCTCTTCTTGATGAATAAATTTTTAAAATATATTTATTTAAACTAATATTAAAATTCTTTAATAAAAAATATATATATATATATATAGAAAACAAGAGTTATCACAAACGCAAATCAATAAACCTACAAAGTCGTCCCACGAACTTGCTTGGGTCTCTCTCTTCCTCTCCTCCCTTGTGTGTGTTGGAATCTGTGAATTTCATTGGCCATTGAAATTCAGATTTCAATAGCAGATTCAATTACAATTAGATTGGCCATTTCAATTGCAATTGAAATCTGGAAACCAACAGCCATGAGTGGCCATTGATTTCCAGGCTTTAACCTT
>JAOTRH010480461.1:0-25506 GCA_034768845.1 Heliamphora exappendiculata | reverse complement strand
CAAAAATACATCCATAAGCATGCTTCTTCACAAAAATGCCATAAACTCTTTCAAGCATCATTTGCTCCTACAACACAATGGGGTGAGCACTGTGCTTATAGGAATCTTTAACAAATAAACTTTAAGTGCAAGATAATATATCAAGCATGCTACTAATCAAAATATTACTTTTCAAGAAGTGTTCAAAATTCCTTTTAATGCATAAAAGCCCAGGTCTAATCTTTTCAAGTTCAAAAATCATATTGTGTCTCGCATCTGGTGAACCTAACCAGATTTCATAATCATACATCTTTTACGGACAGCAAATCCGAAGGTGGAAAAGTTACCCCACGCAGGTTATAGTTTTGAATCGATAGATAATCTATACCCTAATTGTTTTTTGATACTACAATACCAAAAGCATAACCTAAACATAGGTTACGCTGAGGGAGAGGGGAGGGGAAGCGTCAGGGAGGAGCAAGGAGGTGTGGGGAAGGGTGGGCGAAGGATAGCAACAACGGGGAAGGGCAGAGGAGAGTTCGCTGGCGATGAATGGTGGTGGCCGGAGATGAGAAAGATGGTGGTGGAAGGTTTGGGTTTGGGGGTCTTTTGGAAATTTCACATTTGAAATTGTTAAGATTTATGTATAAACAAAGAACAATAGGAGAGAGTTGAGAGAGAATTATTCTGACGGTGAAAAGAGTGAGCACCAAAAATTTAAGATTAGCTCCTTTATTACTATTATTTATATAATGAGACAAGTATACCAAAAATACAATAACACCTCTAACTTAACACTCCCCTCAAGTTGATGCATAGATATTTCTCACGCCCAACTTATATACAATGGGGTGAAACATTTTACTACTAAACCCTTTAATAAAAATATCTGCTAATTGATCTGCATATTTCACAAATAGTATACAAATCAAGCCCTTGTATAGATTCTCTTTAATGAAGTGTCTGTCAATCTCGATATGATTCGTTCTGTCATGTTGTACTGAGTTATGGGCGATATTGATGACAGTTTTATTATCACAATACAGCTTCATAGGCTTTTCACACTCAAATCCAGGTCCTTCAATAGAATTTGAAGTCATGGAAGTTCACAAATGCCATGTGCCAGGGCCTTATACTCCGCCTCTGCACTTGATCTAGCTACCACTGTTTGCTTTTTTCTTCGCTAAGTAACCAGATTACCTCCTACAAACGTGCAATATCCTGATGTAGACCGCCTATCATCAACTGAACTAGCCCAGTTCGCATTGGTGATTGCTTCTAATTTCATGTGATCATGATTAGAAAACAGAAGTCCTTTTCCTGGAGCAAACTTAAGGTACCGCAAAATGTGATAAACAGCATCAAGGTGTGAACTACGGGAATCATGCATAAACTGACTGACAACCCCTACAACATATGCAGTATCAGGTCTAGTGTGAGATAGATATATCAATCTTCCCACAAGCCTCTGAAATCTGCCCTTGTCAGTTGGTTTGCCGTCACCACTACTGAGGCGATTAGCCTCAATAGGCGAATCTGCTGGTCGACAACCCAACATGCCATTTGTCTCTAGGAGTTCAAGAATGTACTTTCGTTGAGAAATGAAGATGCCATTATCTGATCTAGCTACCTCAATCCCAAGAAAGTAGCGTAACGTACTCAGATCTTTCATCTCAAATTCTTTAGTGAGACTTACCTTGAGATTAGACACCTCATCTGTACCATTCCCTGTCACAACTATGTCATTCATGTATATACAATAAGAATTGTGGTCTTATTATTACTACGCTTGATAAACATGGTGTAATCTGCATGACTTTTTCGGTACCCAAATCTTAGCATAGCCTTGAAGAATCTTTCAAACCAGGCTGTTGGTGATTGTTTGAGCCCATATAAAGCCTTTTTCAATGTACGGACCTTCCCTTCAGTTTCATGGAATGAGAACCCTGGTGGTATATCCATATAAACTTCTTCCTCTAAGTCTCCATAGAGGAATGCATTCTTCACATCTAATTGTTGGAGAGGCCAACCCATAGTAGCAGCAAAAGACAAGAGCACTCAAACATAATTCATTTTGGCGACTGGGGAAAAAGTCTCCTGATAATCAATACCATAAGTCTGTGTAAAGCCCTTAGTAACTAGTCTTGCTTTCAATCTTTCCACTGACCCATCTGCGTTGTATTTGACAGTAAACACCCACTTGCACCCAACTGATTTCTTCCCGTTTGGAAGAGAGACCAACTCCTAGGTGCCATTCTTTTTTAGAGCTGTCATCTCTTCAATCATAGCCTTTTTCCACTTAGAATCCACAATAGCTTCTTTCCAACCCTGCATAATGGACATAGAGGACAAAAACGAGACAAAAGCACGATATGAGTGTGATAATGAGTCATGTGAGACAAACTGTAAAATTGGATATTGAGTACATGTCCTAACGCCTTTTCGAAGGGTAATAGGTAAATCACAAGTATTAAGATTAACAACAGATGATTCATTACTAGGTGAAGCAGTAGAAGAGACTAAAACAAGAGGTGGAGAGAGCAACTGGCAAGGTGGTAGTGGTGCACGAGCAGTCTGATCCTTCTGACGTCGAGAATAAGTATGCAGATAAGTTCGACCTAATCATCCAACAATATCTTACGTTGTTTCCCCCTCACTCGACCCTTCCTTCTCCCCCTAAGAGGGAATACGGTCTTAGTGTGTAAGATTTGGAAAGACTAACCCATGAGGCTCCTGATTAGACTGAATAAGCGCATCTGATTGCATCTCTTCCAATTTAGATGTCTTCCCCTGAAGAGATGGCTCAAAGGAGCGAAAAAAGGGCTCAGTCTTCGAGAAAATAACATCCATACTGACGAACACGTTGCAAGTGGTAGGATAATAGCATTTATAGCCCTTTTGAGTAGGAGAATAGTCAATGAAAATACATTTAACAGCCTTAGAATTCAATTTGCCACTAGGGTGTTTAGGGGCATGAACGAAGCAAGTACACCCAAAAACCTTAGGTGGAAGAGAAGAGATAGGTGGAGATATGGGTAAAAGTGCCAAAAGGGTTTTGAAGTGAAGGACAGTTGAAGGAAAACGATTGATAAGATAGACAATGGTGAGAACTGCCTCACTCTAAAAAAACTTGGAAACATGCATAGTGAAAAGAAGAGAACGGGTAACCTCAAGAAGATGACGATTTTTCCGTTCTGCTATCCCATTTTGTTCAAGAGTGCGGACACAGCTCGTCTGAAAGTGAATATCATAAGCCTCGAGATAGGCGCGGAAACCACCAGCAAGATACTAAGTCCCATTGTCAAAACGAAGAATCTTGATGGTTGCATCAAATTGGGTACGCACTATGTTATGAAAATTTTGGAAACACGAAAAAACTTCTCTTAGCACAAAGTAAATAAATCTAAGTGACGCGAGAATAACAGTCAATAAAAGTCACAAACCACCGATAACCAAAAATAGAAGTAACAAGTGAAAAAATAGAAGTAACAAGTAAAGGACCCCAAACATCAGAATGGATAAGCATAAATGGAAAATCACTATGTTTATTAACTGAAGGATAAACAAATCGTTTATGTTTAGCAAGTTCACAAGCCTCACAACAAAAAATACTTCTAGAACAATGTTTAACTAAAGAAGGAAAAAGCTTCTCTAAAACTCCAAAGGAAGGATGCCCCAAACGACGATTCCACCGATGTAGCTGCAAAAGTAAAGGTTCAGTATTGACATGGAGATCCTGGCCAGACGATGAAGGTGAAAGAGAAGAGGCAGACAGAAGATCCAGTAAGTACAGTCCACCATGCGCACTACCACTGCCAATCATTCTCCCCGTCACCAGTTCCTGAAAAACATAATGAGTAGGAAAAAATGTTACAGAACAATTTAATGAACTGGTAGGACGACTAACAGATAAGAGATTAGTAGAAAAATTGGAAACATGAAGAACAGACGAGAGGGAAAAAGTGGAAGAGCAATTGATAGAAATTTTGCCAGAAACAGAAAATAAAGACCCATTAGCTATTCGAACCTTATCTTTATCAGAACAAGTAGAATAAGAAGAAAACAAGGTGGAAGACCCAGTCATATAATCAGTGGCACCTGAGTCAATGATCCAAGGGATAGGAGAGGCAACAACACTAAGTGTACGAGGAGATATACCTGAGTGAGCAAAGTTAGAGGTGGAAGTGGAGGCTGGAGAAGGAGAGATGTCAACCCGAGCCATTAGGCGCCTGAGAGTAGTCAACTCTGCCTCAGAGAGAGGGCCAGTCTCACCAGATGTGCTACCAGAGATCTTCGAAAGATGAGCGTGGGAGCGAATAGGGCTACTACGGTCACCGCCACGTTCCTGAGGAGAACGACCATGTAACTTCTAGCAGTGATCAATAGTATGATGGGTTTTACCATAATGCTTATAGCGCAACTGATCACGAGCTACTGAACCACTCTTCTCCCTATATTTGATAGGTTGTCCTGGCTGAGGAATGGACGTAACAGTTAACACAGAGCGCTCCTGATTAGGAGGAAGAACCATAGCATGACGTCGACTCTCTTCCTGCTGAACATAAGCATACGCCTGCCTCAAAGTAGGGAACGGATCTTGTCCCAAGATCTGAACACGGATCGGATCATAGTCAATATGGAGACCGGCAAGGAAATCATACACCCGCTCCTTTTCCACCATTCTCTGACAAGCTGTAGCATCAGTAGTACAGATGGCACGGAAATCCTAATAATAATTTATCTTGTTCCATAAGCTGGTTAACTCTGCATAATACTGAGCTAGCTACTGATCTTTTTGATCTAATCAACAGAGTTTTTTCCTCAATTCATTGAGCTGAGCATCATTGCCTGTCTGGGAATAAGTCTGGGCAGCAGCGGACCAAATCTTATGTGCAGTATCCAGAAGTAAAAACTGAGACTAATAGAGGGCTGCATAGAATGAAGTAGCCATGGCATAACAATGGCATTTTTCTCTGTCCATCGGGTGCGAGATGGCCCCACAACTGTTGGCTGCGGAGTTTCACCAGTGATATATCCAGAGACACCGCGAGCAGCAATGGCTAAACTACAAGCATGAGACCAAATCAAATAGTTGCTTCCATCCAACTTGACAGGACTGATTTCAATGAATGGACTATCAGTAGGGGTCCTTGAACGAATCAATCCAGTATCCTCAGTACCACCAGAAAACTTTTCGGTTTCAGACATGGTCACGGAAAAACAAGAACAAGGAGGACGAGGCAAACGAAGGCAAGAACCGGTGGAACATATGCAAATCAAAGTAGAACGGAATCACGAGGCGAGCAACGATAGATAAAAACCATACCAAATTGGAGTATGTGAAACAAACCGTGAAGCAAAATTGGTGAAAACCCGAGCAACAGAGCAATAGACCCTTCAAACACCACTAGGCGAGTCTGTCATGAATCAAAACAGGCTGAAAACACTGAAACACTACTGGTCGGCTTCTTTAAGAACTAGAACAGATCGAAAAAGATGGGAACAGTCGAAAAAAAGGAAGCAAAGGTCGAACAAACCCTAGCAGCAAGTCGAAATCAACCAAAAATGCAACAATAGAGTTGATTTGATCCTTGTAGAGCCGTGGATAACTCTAATCGGCACCCATGGGAGCATAAAAACCATCGATCGAACAAAAAACAACCACAATCACGAATTTTGCGAAAAAATTCAATCGGCGCCGAAAAATCCAAAAAATTCGAAAACATTATCAAACATGCCAGGAAAAAATTGAAAAAATCATGATATGGATTCTGAGAACCAGTTGACCATCTCTAGAAGATTTATTTTTTTATTTTTTACAATTACGAATTCAGAGAGAAAATAGAAAAAAATAAAAAATAAACGAGAAATCACAATTACTTAGGATTTTGCTATGATACCATGTTAAGATTGATGTATGAACAAAGAACAATAGGAGAGAGTTGAGAGATAATAGAAGAGAATTATTCTGACGGTAGAAAGAGTGAGCACCCAAAAATTAGGGTTAGCTCCCTTCAGGGCCGGCCCTGAGTTTTTGGGAGCCTAAAGCGAATTTGTCAAATAGGGCCCCTTAAAAATTAATAACAATTAAAAAAATAAATAACAAAATCAACTCAAAAATTAATAATAACTGAAAAGATAAAACTATAAAAATTAGTACTTCTCATTATAATAATTCAAAACTATAGTTCAAATACAACTATTCTTGCATTTTTGGTAGCAAAAGTACTGATTAAACTTGTGTAATCTAGCTCTTTCACAATATCCTTCTTAATAGATAACATAGCTAGTCCATTCAATCTTTCCTGTGACATGGTTGATCGAAGATAAATTTTGATCAACTTTAATTTTGAAAAACTTCTTTCTCCAGAAGCAACAGTAACAGGTATAGTCAAAAGGATTCTATAAGCAATCCATGTATTTAGGAAGCAACTTTCCATTCCTTTTAAATAGTTTAGCACTTCAAGTGGCTTTTTTGTTTCTTTTGGTAAAAAAACTTTTAACACTTTCAATTCCAAAAACAAATCTCTCCCATCAATATCGGAAATCCCCTCATGTTCCAAGAACGTTTCAAGCTTGTCACAATAATTCTTCTCCAATCTTTCAATCCTTCATTAGCCAATAGGGTCTTGTTGTCTTCTTCTTTAAACAACTTACAACAAAAGCAAAATACTTTGTCAACAATATCTGAATAAACAAGCCACTTTCTATCATGTTTCTCCCCATTTGATAAATGGCAAGTGTAATGTATAGAGGAGAAATGTCTTTAGCTATCATCTTTGGGAAACTTGACATCATTTCTTCTCACAGAACATTTTTCAACTAACAAGTCTCTCCAATTTTGATCAATGTTGCCCCAATTACTTGGATCATCAATATTTGAAGTTTGACTTTCTACATCACGATTTTAATTCTGATTGTCCTCACTCTTATTTTCATTTATGAAATGAATCGCTTCATTATTCAATAAATCTTCAGTTTCTTCATTCAACAAATCTTGATTTGAATCTAATGGTCCTGAACTTTCCGTTTGGTTCTTACTGCCTAGAAACTTGTCATGACCTCCAGTTCGAGATTGAATTAGTTTGTCTACTTTTTATTTCTTTTTTCTTTTTTAGACCCAGACATATATTTTCTACTACGATTTATGGTTTTATGATTTTATCTAGATAATTTGCAATTCAAAAAATCTCAAAATCTCAAAATCTTAAAATCACAAAAGCATTGATTACTTTAGGTTTTAATTTCATAAAATATTTAAAAACATTCAATATAAAATATAAACAGTAGATTAATAATATTAACAGAATATAAATGCCTTATTTTATAAAAATAAATATAACGCATTCAATTATAAAATATAAAATCTAAACAGTAGATGAACAATAGATCCAAATATTCAATATAAGCATTCACAGAATCACATTCTTGGACCCTTGAAGCTGGTTTATAATAAAAATATATATATACATATATAAAGGTCTAAATTTTTTGAGGGCCCTAATTTTTTGCTAAAAATTGGGGTCTAAAGCCATGGCTTTACTGGTTTTAGGCCAGGGCCGGCCCTGGCTCCCTTATCACTATTATTTATATAATGAGGTAAGCATACTAAAAATACAATAACACCCCTAACTTAACAGAAATAAAAATGAAAAAAGGAAGGTAGGTGTACTTAGCTACTAGAATCACCCTCATAATCCTAATCTTGAAGACTTTTGGGACAAAAATGCCCCTAGGTGGCCGGCAATGGAGGAAGAACTGGGTGGGTGGGTGGCTTCCACTTTACTAACCATGGTTCAAAAATTGAAAACAAGTTAACTAGGTGTGAGTTCTTCCAAATTAGGTTAAACCATAGTTAGGATTTGGGAGTGGTGAAATATAAGATTTCAAAATTTAACATGGCAAGTCTTTAATCTTTGTGGTGGTTCGAAAATAAAATAAAATAAAATAAAATGTGAGTTTTTTTTAGTTAATCTTAACTATTTTTTTATTATTTAAAAAAATGAAGTGCCAACAAAACAAAGTGGGTAGAACCCACACATTCCCCTCTTTTCTCACAACACTTCACCATGAGAAGTGTGCCTCTCTCTCTCCACTGTGTAGTCAAACTCATCTCTTTTTTCCACGTTCCCTGTATCCCTTTTTTATTCAAAAAGCATGGATATTGAAAGAAAAGTCATCCTGCAACGTATTTGAGTTCCTTAAACAATACTTTCTCTATGAGTAATATTTTGTTGCTCTTGAAGTACCATGCGGCAATTCCACGTGATACTCCACCCAATATTGTTGGGACAAATTTTATGATAAAGACACGATGACTCACCTTTATTTAGTGATTATGAAACAAAAGATGACCTATATAACATGGGTTGTGATTATTTATTTACCGTGAGTATTACGTGGTATCGCTCACATGGTACTCAAAGAGTAATTTTCTGTTTTCTATATCAAGCATTGCATGTATGCCGATAAAAAGAGGAGAGAGCAATCAGTTTTGAGGGAAGAGCCAAAAAGTGGGGGTCAAAAGAAGTGCAATTGATATTTCAAAGAAGAGAGCGAGAGCGATGAGAAGCAAGAATAGGTCTCTATGAAGAGAAAAAAAATTGAGAAGAGTTAGATATGAGGTTAAAGAAGTCTATTGGTATTAATTATTTTTTCATTATCTCATATTTTTTTTATCCTGGTTTCTTTCTCTTTCAAAAAAAAGAAAAAATCTTTTTGTGCATATCTGTTTGAGATCACTACAAACTAGCTTGACGCAATGGAAATATCACGAAATTCTAGTTAGCGTTTTAGAAAACGAGATAAGCACTCGAATTCACGAGAAATTTTGAATCCTCAAATGTAATTTGAATAAGGAATAATTCCTAATTTATCTAATTACTGGCAAATCAAGGATCATAAGAAATGGAAACAAACAAATTAGCAACATGCCAAAAAGAAAATAATTCCTAAAGATAATAGTTCCTAAAAACTAATCGTTTCTATAAACAAAATATTGTCAGCCACTCAATTTCTTCTTTGACCTTTTTCCGATCCAATTGCTTTAAAAAATCGTGTGCCACTTGTTCTACATTAGAGAGCTTTAATGGGCTGTACAGGTCTGTATTTTTGCCATGAATTGAGCATTTAGTAGATTGTTCAAAGGTTTGCCACAGTTGAATTGAATCTAAATAGAAAATTATCTAAATAGAATGTTGTCCAACAGCTTCTAAGAGGCTGAAATGGGTTCTAAACAAAAATTCATTTTGTTGTTTTCTTTAAGAAACTCATATTCCTTGCCTTTTGTTTGCCTCTGGTGTGCCTAGGCTCAAAATCAAACTTTCATTTTATTAAAAAGCATGCTGTTGTTGCAGCCGCATGCTGTTGTTGCAGCCATAGGACACGTTTTTTTCTTGGGGTTATGGTTGCTTCGGTTCTCACCCTTTTGTGGTGCTGCTTGTTGCAGCTGCAGAAGACGTTGGTTGTGTAAAAATCAAATATTTTTTTTTCTTTAGAATCGTGCGCAGCACTCCAACTTCAACAACAAGATTTTGTTTTTTGGGTGGCAAATAGCAGGTTTGAAACTTTGAAGAAGAGAGTGAAAAAAAGACGGAATAAATCTGAGTTTGTACAATTTCTTTAACTCCAGTTTCATGTATATATAAAAATATGCATACTGATTATGGGTTTGATCCAAGGATGTACACCCAAATCAATGTTGAGAAACTATGATGTAAAACAAGTGGCTCACGATTTATTGGAGTAATTGAATCGGGAAAGGTCAAAGGAAAATTGAGTGGCTGACAACATTTCTTTTATAGAAACGATTAGTTTTTAGAAATTATTATTTTTAAGAATTATTTCTTTTTGGCATGTTGCTAATTCGTTTATTTCCTTTTATTATGATCCTTGATTTGCAAGTAATTAGATAAGTTAAGAATTATTCTTTATTTGAATTATGAATTATTCTTTATCCGAATTAGTAATTATTCTTCTACTAGAATTAGATTTTTTTTTCTATTATAAATAGGAGTGTAGGCCTATAGGTTATTCAATTTTTGATCAATAATATGCTTAATTTGATCTATTTGCCTTTGAAGATTCAAGATGCCTCGTTGATTTGAGTGTTATCTCATTTGCTAAAATGCTATCTAACCCTTCGTGATAATTCTGCTGCGTCAAGTGATATCAGGGTAAGGATTTGCCTAGCTCAATGGCACAAAACGAAGCAAAAAACATAAACCCTATTGATGGGGATCGTGGGGTCGATGCTTTACGGGAAGTGGCTGAGAGACAACAACATCAATTCGTAGGATGTCAACATAGTTGACTGAAATCCTTAATCTGCTAGTTGGGTTGAATTTTAGTGCCAACAATAAGCAACCAGTGGTTGATCGAAATCGTGTTGAGGGAGTTTCCCAAGGATGACCTTTTTACTTGGATCAGGTTCACGCCGAAGGATTTGTACAAGGCCAACTTGGTACCCAGAATGTCGGGAGATGTCCTTGCTATCCATCCAATAGTGAGGAAGAATCCGATGATAAATAAGTTTATCATGTGGGCTATCAACCTAGGAGGTAACCGTTGCAGCAATATTGGTTCAATAACTACCGATTGAAGGTGGATATTTCCCAATTTAGTGGGAATTTGTATATTGAAGATTTGTTTAAATGTATTTATGAGGTTGAGCATTTCTTTGGGATGATGGAGGTTGTTGAACCAAAGATGGTGAAATTGGTCACTTACAAATTAAAAAGTGGTGGTGAAGTTTAGTGGGATCAATTGCAGAGAAATCAACAACGATAAGGGAAGGAACCCATATTAACCTGGAGCAGGATGAAGCAATTCCTTATGGGCAGGGTTTTACCAACAGATTATGAGTTGCATCTATTTTAATTTTATCAAAATAGCTCACAAGGCTCTAGATCAGTGTTTGATTACACAGTTGAGTTTACTTGTCTTTCAGATCGCGATAATTTGAACAAGTCAGATGGTTAGCAGGTAGTCAGATAACTTGATGGGTTGAAGGGCTCCATTCGTGATAAGATACGGGTACAAGTAATGTGGAATCTAGAAGAAGCCTATAACCTCGTTCTCAAAACTAGTTGGAGCGTAATGTCACGAGCTGCTAGCTTTCAAGCATGGAGAAGGCTAGAACGAGGCTAATAGATTCTAGACTGTCCTCTAAGAGTCAAGCACATGGAAGAACCTTCAAGTGCCTAGAGAATTTGGGAGAGTCCAGAACATTCTAGAGAAGCCTAGAGGATTCAAGATGTATTTAGCACTTGTAAATGCGTAGAATTATATAGAGTATTCTAGAATAGGATAGAGGGTTCTAATATGGAGGTGGGAAGCTTCTAGAATGAGTTCTAGAACTTTCCCAACCGTTGGATTGTCGACACATAATGCAATCTTAGCCATCCATTGTATTGGAAGGTGCAAGTCTAAAGTGTAAACTCCTCTCTAGTGAAACACTCCATTCTTCCAAAACTCTCAAGTGCCTAGCCTTTCCCTCTTCCATTCTCTCGGAGTTTTTAGAATATAGACTTAGCATCACAAGTCAGGTTGTGAGCATCTAAGTGCAGCATGGTAGGCTTGGAAAACCGAAGGCCGTGACAGGAAGCCAACAAATTCAAGGTATCGCATAAACTCAATAGAGATTCCTTTTCCTACCGCTGATAGGGGAAAAGGGATTCAACCTGCGACTCTAGTAGGCCAACCGAGGGGCATGGCTAATGAATAAGCTAATCAAAAAGCAAGTTCTACTAATAAAGATGTGGTCAGAAATTAGAACCCTTATGTTAAGCCAACAACAGGCAAGTGCTATAGATGCAGCAAGTTAGGCCATCTTCTAACAATTGTTCAGAACATAGGTTAGTGAACCTAGTGAAAGAAGACTAAGGTAGAGGTTGATGAAGATGTTGAGTACGAAGATGATCAATATGATGAGGCTGAGTTCGCATTAGAGGACAAGGAACGAGTCAACTGTGTAGTGCAACGAGTGCTGTTCGCGCCAAAAATAGAGGACCTTAGTCAACGTCATAATATCCTTCAATCTTGTTGTTCGGTTAATTAAAAGGTCTGTGATCTGATCATGGATACTAGGAGTTACGAGAATTTTATTGCCAAGAGGCTAATAGATTATCTAAAGCTACCAACCAAAGCTCGTCCATCTCCATATATTGTTGGTTGGATTAAGAAGGGCTTGGCGATAAAGTAACTGAATTGTCGAATACTTATTTTAATCAGAAAGTTTTATAGTTCAGAAGTTAATTGTGATGTAGTTGATATGGATGCAAGTCATGTACTGTTGGGTGGACTATGGCAGTTTGATTTGATGTGAATGTTACTTATAGGAGCTGAGATAACACCCAATATTTTACTTGGAGAGCCTATAAAGTTGCTATGGGTCCTTCAAATCAAAGGGTGTTTGCCAAGCCATCTAAAATAAAAGGGTGGTCGCTGCTGTCTATAGTTAGTCCATAAACTAAATTTGGGGAGCACATGGCTAAGCAAGCCCTAGTAGTGCAGGAAGCAATAAAGCATAAATTGACAGATACAATTATAAAGTTCATAAACTTCTTGATAAACATAGACTCACCAAAGTGTTTAAGGAGGGTGATTCAGTGATTGTGTTAATGCACAAAGAGATGTTTCCAATAGAACTTTATAATAAGCTAAAGCCTAGGAAGTATGGTCCGTACAAAGTGTTGGCAAACATCAGTGACAAAGCCCATGTGATTGATCTACTCAAGGACATGAAGATTTCTAATGCCTTCAATGTAGCTGACTTATTCAAGTATCATGTTGAGGAACCACTTTATGACTCTATCCAGATTTAAACTCAAGGTCGAGTTCTATGCACGTAGAGGGGACTGGTGTAGAACAAGTGGCACACTATTTTTTAGAGCAATTGAATCGGAAAAGTTCAAAGAAGAAATTAAGTGGTTGACAATATTTCGTCATGGAAACGATTAGTTTTTAGAAATTATTATCTTTTGGAATTATTTTCTTTTTATGTTGCTAATTTGTTTATTTCCTTTTGTTATAATCCTTGATTCGCAAGTAATTAGATACAGTTAAAGTGTAAAGAAATTAGCCTTTAAGGCTTTAGAGAAAGAGAAGATAGGACAAGGAGAAGAAATTAGGGTATTAGGAACACAAACAGTCTCCTTTCCTTGACATCTATTTATATTAAATAAATACATGACACAATGACAAAATACCCTTAATACATAAAAGAAATACTCTAACGAGGCAAGGGTTTGGTGAAAATATCACCAATCTAATCTCCTGAACGAATGTAGGGAGTGATAATCTGTTTCTGTATCGACAAGTCCCAGATGAAATGATAATCAACCTCAATATGTTTGGTTTGCTCTTGAAAGACTGAATTATTGGCAATAAAATTCACGACCTAGTTATCACAAAACATTTGTATTGGGGCAGGAGGAGTAATTTCAAAATCAAGTAGAAGGGAGTGGACCTACAACATCTTGGAGGCAGTATGGGCCATAGCACGATACTCAACCTCAACACTTGAGTGAGCTACCACAGACTGCTTTTTACTTTGCCAAGTGACAAGATTTCTACCAACGAAAGTACAGTATCCCGAGGTCGATTGCCGATCAAAACGACTACTAGCCCAATTAGCATCACTGAAGACATCAATAGATAAGGTTGCCGCATGCCAATATAATAAGCCACGACTAGGAGCAATCTTCAAATACCTCAAGATGCGACAAACAGCATCATAATGAGGTTGGCGAGGAGAATGCATAAATTGACTAACCACTCCAACAACATAGTAATGTCGGGGCATAGTTACTGTGAGATAAATGAGTTTACCAATCAAGTGATGATAGCAACCAATATCAGAAAAGAGAGCACGAGACTCGGTATCAAGCTTAACGGTGGAATCCATAGGAATATCAACCGAACGAGCACCAAGAAAGCGAATCTCTGAAAGAAGGTCAAGGACATACTTGCATTGGGATAAAGAGATGCTGCGAGAGAAACGAGCAATTTCAATTCCAAGAAAGTAACGAAGTAAGCTCAAGTTCTTGGTATAAAATTGTTGAGCCAAATACTCTTTTAATGCTGCAATATTAGCTGAGTCATTACCGAAAATAATAATGCCGTTAACATAAACGATCAACACAATAGTACCAATCGAAGAATGTTGAACAAAGACGGAGTGATCAAATGAAGATCGCCGAAAACCATACTCAAAGACAACATAATTGAAGCGATTAAACCAGGCACAAAGAAATTGCTTCAGACCATAGAGAGCTTTGCGTAAGGGACAAACAAGATTCTCAGTACCAGACACAATATATCCAGGTGGTTGAGCCATATAGACTTCTTCCTGTAGATCATTGTGAAGACGTGTGTTCTTACTATCAAGTTGATATAAAAGCCAAGAATGACTAACAGCAACGAAGAGGATAATGCGAACCGAATTAAGGAGAGTCACTGGTGAAATATTTCCAAATAATCAACTCCATTGGTTTGAGTATAGCCTTTGGCCACGAGGCGAGCCTTAAGACATTCGATAGACCCATCAGGAAGAAGTGAAGTAAGCTTCCAAGTGTGATTCTAATGAATGGTAATCATTTCCTCATCCAGAGCTTGCTTTCACCCAGATACAGACAGAGCTTGCTTATGAGAAGAGGGAAGAGAAACAGTAGACAAGGCCGTAGTAATGGACAGAAAGCAAGAAGAGACACGAGTATAGCAAACATACTGAGTAATAGCATGTTGAGTACAAGTACGTTTACCTCGACGTAAGGCAATGGGTAGGTCATCATCACGAGAGGAAGGGAGTAAAGCAGGAGCCTCTGACAGAGAAGATGCTGGGGTCGAGCCATAAAAAAACAATTAGATGATTGCGAGAGCGTTGATATACCTGCAAAGGGCAAGACAAGGGCAACGACGTAGGAAGAGACAAAGTCGGAGACTCCCCCTCACGGCAAGAAAGGAGGTCAGGGGATAACTCTTGACCAGAAGAAGAAAAAAAGGAAGTAGACTCAAAGAAAGTGACATCAACATTGACAAAGTAGCGACGAGACTCAGGATGATAACACTTATACCCCTTTCGAGTCCTAGAGTAACTAAGAAACACACAGTTACAAGCACGATGGGAAAGCTTGTCAAGGCCAGGATCGAGTATATGAACAAAGGTAACACAATCAAAGACACGAGGAGTAACAAAGAAAAGAGATGAAGCAGGGTATAAGAGGGAGAAAGGAGACTTCTGAAGAACAACAGAAGGCATACAATTTATGAGATGACAGTAAGAACGGCGTCACTTCAAAAATATTTCGGAACATGCATGTGGAAAAGCATGGTACGAGCAACATCTAATAAATAGCGATGCTTACGTTTAGTAACACCGTTCTGCTGAGATGTATGAGCACAACTTTTTGATGAATAATACCGCGATCATCACAAAAAAAAGCAACAACATACTGCATGTATTCTAAGGTATTATCAAATCGAAGAACCTTAATACACCGACCAAATTGTGTAAAAATCTCATTATAATACTTAGTGAGAATATAAGGCAACTCAGATCTATTTTTCATCAGAAAATGCCAAGCCATAAGTGAAAAATCATCGACAAAGATAACAAAATACGAATATCCATTAACAGTAGGAGTTCGTCAAGGATCCCAAATGTCCGTGTGGACTACATCAAAGGAATCAGATGCATAACTATGACTACTACGAGGAAATGAACTAGGGTGATGTTTGCTGAACTGGCAAGTGTCACATTCTAAACTAGACACAGAAAGCAACGACGGAATAACTAACTTGAATTTGTTTATGGATTGATGATAAAGGTGAGTAATAGAGGCACTCAATGTAGACGCAGGGGAACGAGATGGTAGTGTAGTATCCAAGTAGTATAGGCCATCTTTCTCATGCCTTAAACCAATCATCTTTCGAGTTTAGAAGTCCTCAAACACATAGGAAGAAAGAGAAAATGTTGTAGAATAATTTAAGGTTTTATTTAATTGACTCGTAAATACAAATTAAATGGAAAATCTAGAACAAAAAGATTCGAATATAAAGGCAAAGATGAGGTGGGATGAAGTACACCACGTCCATTAACTGGACGAGACGAGCCATTAGTTAAGACAATATGATGATGAGTGCGAGTCAAATTAGAAAACAAGGAGGAATTACCAGACATATGAGAGGTGGCACTAGAATCTATGACCCAGGTGGGAGAAGAAATAACAGCACATGCAATGGTACTTGAGTTTGCTAAAGTAGCAATAGAAGCGGAAGGATAAGTAGTGCGTAAAGTCTGAACCAACTCACTAAGTTGGGTGGTGAGTGTGTCATGAGAACCAAATGAAGGTGCGTCTTGATTGCTGGATGATATAGGTGGCGAACACTGAAGAGTCCCTTCAGTTACATGATGAGCAGAATTTGGCCTGCCATATTTTTTTTCAACAATATGGTTTTGTATGATTAGTGTCACCACAATGATTACATTGCTTATTACCCCGATTACTGGATTGACCACCACCACGTGAGCCACCTTAATTAGACCGACCACCACGACCACCATGATTGTTACTACGACAGCCACCAGTGGAGACTGAAGCAAAAGCTTCAAAAATACGAAGAGAAGATCGTGAAGCAGTAGATGAGTGGCTGGCCCAACGACGAACGTAAGAGTTGAAAATATGCATTAGCTGTAGTAGGTAAAGTCTCATTGGCCAGAATCTAATCTTTGAATCCCCGCAAGTCAAGATCCAAACTAGAAAGAAGAGAAGCAACCATAAAATACTCCCAATGGCATCTCTGTTGTACCAAATCTGTGGTGAGAGGATGATTTTGCAATAGTTGATCCCAGAAACTCTTCAGATTGTTATAATATTCAGTTAAAGGCTTATCAAACTGTTTAGTGTTGAAAATCTGCTCATAAAGCTCATATACTCAAGAAATATTACTTTGAGTAGAGGAGTCAACAAGAGAATTCGAAATCTTTTTCAACCTATCACAAAACTTGACGGTAGTGGCAATATGGAGCTCCAAATTATGCCACAACTAACCCATAACCACCAAGTCTGTACTTTCCTAATCCACAAGTTTAGGATCACATATTGTAGGAAGAAGATCGATAATATAGTTCAACCATCTCTTCCCTTTAAGAAAAACTTTGAATGCATGTAACCAAGCTAGATAATTTAGTTCATTCAAATGCTTAGAGATAACATAACGGGGCAAATCATCATTTTTGAGGTCAAAGGATTTTTGTCTTAGTCATGATGAAGAACAGCTAACAAATATGAAGCCAAATAGAAATTCAAAGAATAATGGAAAGACCAGTAGTAGCAAACTAAGAAAAATAAAGAATACCTCAACCAAGTTACCACGAAGCAAGCCAAGCCAAGCCAAAAAGCTGAAGAACAACCCAAGTGGGCCCTAGGGTTTCGAAACACAGATCGCGATGAAGCACAAATCCTAGGGCTTCGAACAGATCAGATCCTAGGATGAAGCAAAAATCGCGAAGAACACAAATCGTGAAGAATAAATTGCAAAGAAGAACAGTCGCACTGACTCCTCTTTTTTGATAAATTGAAGAATCAAATAGCCTCAAAACACCAAATCAACCCCCATTATGATCCCTATCAATATTTTCGGCACCTATAGAAGAGATTTGGACCATCAAAAACTAGCAACATTGGCGCAATGAAGACATCATAGACCTAGGGTTTTCGACAGGACAAGAACTTCGACGAGATAATTCAGGGGCTCGAAGAACACATCAAATAACATCAAAAAATTCTGTAAAAATCTCTATAATTACCAGAAGTATGAGACGAAGCCCTCCATGTATTTCTCAACCATCGACATTTGTATAATCGACGGCGTCACGCTGATGTCATCGTACGAAGATGACGTCAGCAGCCATTTCTATCTCTCGAGACATTTTAGAATGATACGGTAGTTCTAGGGTTGGATCGATGCACTGATACCAAGTTAAAGTGTAAAGAAATTAACTTTTAGGATTTTAGAGAAAGAGAAGATATGGCAAAGGAAAGAAATTAAGGTATTAAGAACATAAACAGTCCCCGCTCCTTGACATCTATTTATATTAAATGAATATATGACACAATGACAAAACTACTCTTAATACATAAAAATAAATACTCTAGCAGATGTGTTACGAATTATTCCTTATTCTAGGAATTATTTTCCTAAGGGTTAATCAACTTTTGATCAATAATATTCATAATTTGTTCTATTCACCTTTGAGGATTCAAGGTTTCTCGTGAATTTGAGTGCTTATTTCGTTTACTAGAATGCTATCTAACCTTTCGTGATATTCTCGCTGCGTCAAGCTCTCAAAATGGATTCTTGCCCCGTAAAAATATGGACAGCCCCTTAAACCCTAAAAAAGGCTTGCTTTTAGCCCTTTAAAACATGGACAACCCCTTGGGCCCTTCAAAACTAGCTTTGAACCCGCTAGAAATTTTAAACAACCCTTTGGTCTTTAGAAAGGGTCTTTAAAGGCCCAAAATAAAAAGCCCAATGACTCTCCAATTACCTCAAAGGCCTTTAAAAATAAAGCCTAGATGGCAGATCACTCTCGAACTAGGGTCGCAAAAATAAATTAAATCAATCTAAATCTGTATTGAACAACAGGGTATGGTACCCTTTGGACAAAGAGGCTTGCGCTGCTTTCTAATTAATTCAGGAGGAGGATTGATGGATTAAAGTACATGAAGGGAAATTAAACTATTGGGTTTTCAACAATGAAGAGAGCCACTCCTCCTTCACCATGCAACAATCAGTATGTATTGATTAGGGATCTAAACTATTAATTCAATATTATCTCGCTGACGCTACAAGTCCTAATGGACTTGTCAAGAAGATTAATGTGATTCAAACCTAACATAGACCATCTTCGAATGGCATGGATCATCCTCAACAAGCTTGAGACGACTTGCTTAAACCGCTTTATCTAAGTATAGCTTATCTTAAATTTCAGTCACAGTTACCAGGGAAACCATTGTATAACCACATATTTGCAATCATGGAAAACAAATATGATCGCTAGATGATGGAGAAAATATTTATTAAATGAAATCAATATCACTTAGTTATATACTCATTGAATAAACGAAAACATTCCAAAAAGCACTCACAAAATTCAAATTTACTTGGTTAGGGTTTCATCTAAACCTTAGTAGAGAGAAGCCTAACCACTCATGGTTGGGGGAGATGCCTAGAGGTGAGTCGTCATCGCCATGGAAGTGCCTTTAGAGTAGCTGCTATTGTTTTCGGAGGCTCTCTACCGTGTATCAACCACCCTAATTCGTGCTTTTTTCTTGCTATTTATACCTCCTTCAACATATATGCACTGAACTTTTGAATTGACGTGTCACTGGCTCTTTCCATCCGAACGGGAGTCATGGTCGTCTGGATGGTGGAAAGGGAACTTCAAACACTTTCTGAAGTGATCCGTCCAGACACTACATAGTGTCGTCTAAATGGTAACAGGCAGAATACACTAAAACTTCTTTGTAAGCTCTTTCTCTGCTTTGTTGCTCTGCATGTCCTGAAATTATTAAAATATACTAAAAATCTAAGTATCTATACCATATATAAAAGGAACCCATGAGCTTTGAAACCCTGTCTCATAATTCTTACTTTCAAAACTACCCACAAATTAACTGTCACATCTTTTAATTAGTAGAAAGTATAAAATTGTAAATTTATTATACAATAACTGCTTTTTAATTTTTCAAATTAAAAAAAACCTACACACGTGTGTGCCACCCTTCTAGTCTCAAGAACTCAAACTAACAACTGCTTGTTAGGGGGACCTAAATGTAGACATTTAGGTACCTCTAAGTGGCACAAGTGTTTTTACATATTATCTAAAAAAATGGAAGTTCTAAAAAAAAGTAGAGTAATTTGCTAAAAGCTTCCTATTGATCCCTCCACTGAACGGAGGCCACAAATGACTATACTTTTCTGGACTATGAGACTAAGATTGATATTGCCATGGGTCCCAAATCTAAAATGAGCCCAATTCTAAAATGATTATTTGCTTAGATGCCCATTTAGCTTTTTGTTGTTTGACAGCCCTAAACGTGCAAAGGCCCAATAATTTTAGCTCGTAAAATCCTACAACATTAAACTTGTAAAAGACTAAAACTGTGCCTAATAGAAAGGTCTAAAACGTGTCTAACAAAAGTTCAAGGGCCAAACAAGAAATGCAAATGTTTTGTTCTAGCAGAGTTTTAAAGTCCATTTTGGTATTAATTAAGGCCATTTTGATCCATAAATTGAAGTCCAAATCTCAATCTTTAATAATTACAAGGCTAAAAAAAAAATTTAACACTAAAATCTCTCTGTAGCATAAAATTGAATGCCTTTCCTCGGCTAAAAATAAAATTGAATGCCTTCCCTAGGTTAAATTAAGTCCATAATTCATTTGAGGAAAAACTCAAATTCAAAATTAAAAATTGAAACTACATTGACTTGATTTCGATGTATTGTTAATCTTGACTCGTCTACGTAGACAACCTATTCAAGTGGGCGCAGTCACAAAACTGAAAAGATTTTGAATTTAGAATTGTTATATGTGGTAAGGGAGTAGGTGCCAACCTAGTTACGATATGTTATTCTTACAATAATGCCATGTTTTTAAATCCTTATTTACTTAATAAACCCTATAGATTCACCACAAAAAAATCTTCATTTTAGAACTATGGACGATTATAGTCCATTCTCGACTTTGCTTCCTATTTGGATATGTAAGTAACCCACTCAATGGGTGTAATCATAATCTTTCGTGAATCCAAATGTTTTGTTGAGATTAAAAACAAGCCCCCGATAACATATATGAGAATAACGAATGCATACAAAACAATTATGCAAATGAGAACAATCACACACATAAGAAACGCAAGATTTATATGGTTCACCTAACTAGGGTTAAGTCTACAACTACTGCAGTTTTTCACTATGAGAGGCAAATAACACAGTTATAACTTTTTTCAGGCGGCCAGGCGCTCGAGTGCTTGATGATCGCTTACTAGCGCCATATATTAGAAGCCTTGAAACGTCGCCACTGCTTGAGCGCTCCACATGCACTTCACTAGTCTCTGTCTTCTTGGCGCTCAAGCACTCCACGAGTGCTATATTAGCGCAAGTCTCTAGTTTTGATAGCACTCTAGCGCGGGCTTCTGGAATACTGGCGCTCGAGCACTCTGCTAGTGCTACCCACTTTTGCTTTGTGCTCGTGCACTTTTTAGGCTCTACACATCCTAACAATTTCTTACTTGGAGACTGATTCAGCACACTACCCAAACAATCATGAGAAAACCACAACCATCATAAAGCAAATCAATGCATTAGCCATAAATTCTACCTTCAAGCTAGAAGACCGACTAAAGCCGAGCATAGCTTCAGTTTCTCAATAGTGACCGTCTTCGTTAACATATCAGTCGGTTTTCGTTGCGACAGATCTTCTCTAGAGATAATAGTCCTCCATTCAAAACCAAATGAATAAAATAATACCTCAATTTAATGTGCTTCGTTCTAAAATGAAACATCAGGTTCTTTGCAAGATGAATGACACTCTATGGTTTTAAAAAATGGCCTTTGCCATTTCATAACGCCATTACATACAAGTTTCAGTGCCTCATGATCCCCGTTACAGGCAATTTAACATTGCGACAAAGCATCTCATGCGTAAAGGTCGTTACGGTGGCCGTAAAGGCCGTTACGATGCCGTGAAGGCTGTAAGGCCCGTTACAGTAATGCTACTGCCCTTACGGCGACTGTAGTGGCTCTTCGATCTGTGAATCAATTGAAATCATTTTTGGGCGCAATTCCTTATACTTTTTTCACCAAAAAGTATTCATAACCGTTGGATAATTTGATATACATTGTTGGGCCCATTTTCTAACAACTTAAGCTTTTGAAAAAATTGGTGACTTTAACATGGTATTAGAGCTCTGGTTTCACGAGATTTTAAGTTCAAGTCTCGTGATATGTTTTCATATTATATTTGTTATTGTGCCTTGTGTGTGTTGGTGCACTTGTTTAGTTTGTTTGCCTTTTCACATGTGAAACAGAATCGGACGTGGGGGAATATTGGATAGCTTGATATACATTATTGGACCCATTTCCTAACAGTTTAAGTTTTTTAAAAAATTGGTGACTTTAACAATAACAACCCAAAATCTCATGCTTACTTGGGCGAAGCTTAATTTGCAAAATCTACACAATTCTTGGTGTTTTTAACTTTTCGAAATGCAAAAATATCTAATTTTTGTTGTTTAACTTTGTTCAAGATCTATGCAAAAAGTGTTAAACATCTTTAGATCTTATTTGTTTTATGTTAGATTCATATAGATTAATGTTGTATTACTTTTTAATTATTTTAGAACTTAGAAAAATACTTTTTAAATTACTTTATCAAGGTTTATGCAAACATAGTTTAAAATCATTAGATTTTGATTGTTCTAAATTATTGATTTTCTTGTTCTTAATGCATCCCAACATATAAGTCTTTATAGTGCTCGAGATGTAGAACCCTCTTTATGTTGATAGAGGGTAAAGGCGGAGATTGAGCTCGTGGGGGATTGGCCTCAACTTTCAATCCAATTTACCACCCCAAAATTAACGATCTGATAGGCCTTGACTTCTGTAGGCGTGGGGTTCTGGCATGGACCGGAGTAGTGAAGTCTGGAAAGATGAAGTTTACCACAATGGCTCGAGGTTGCCGAAGGTGGAGGAGATGAGAGCTTAGGACAGCCTTAAAGAGAGAGAGGGGGTGGTAGTGGAGAGCAACTGGAGGTATGTAGAGGTTGTATCTTGCAGAGAAGTAGCAAGATTGATGATGGTATGTTTTAAAGGATTGAAGTGTACTCATTTATAGGCGATGTAGAAGGGACACCTGTATCTTCAAGTTCCCTAAGGATGACGGGTGCTCCATTCGCAATTGGTTTAGCAGATATGATCTTCTAGCTCTGATAATCCGTATAATATGCTGAGGGAGTATCAGACGATTTGGTCGGCCAGATGCCAGCTCCTAAGCCTGTGCGAGCTCCGTCTCTTGATTAGGCGTCTCTCTCTCTCTATGACTGGTCAGGTGAAGTTGCTTGGAGGCCACTCCATTGATAAACCCTAGAGCTCTTGCCTCCAAACCACATGCCTTCTTTGTTCCCGAGCAGAGAGGTGCCTAGGCCTTGCTCCTAGTCTATGGCCGGTTTGATATTGGAGATGATGTGGGCTGTAGGCCTGCCCACTTACCCGAAAAGGGTTGGCTCAACGGCCTGCTTTCCCGCAGGTGAGGAGATTAGCCCAACGGCTCTCTATGTCCGGAGGCGAGGAGATTGGCCTAACGGCCTACTTGCTCGGAGGTGAGGGGATTCACCCAACGGCCTTCATGCCTGGAGGGGAGGAGATTGGCCTAACGGCCTACATGTCCAGAGGCTAGAAGATTGGCCCAACGGCCTACTTGCTCGGAAGCGAGGAGATTGACCTAACGACCTTAATGCTTGGAGGGGAGGAGATTGACCCAACAGCCTACATGCCCGGAGGCTAGAAGATTGGCCCAACAACTTACTTGTCCGGAGGCGAGGAGATTGTCTACTTGCCCGCAATCAAGGTTGACTAGATACCCACATTAATACCCCCTGCATACATGCATTCATGAATGTATGTATGCATATTTTATTGTGGCGATTTACTTTTAAAACTTTGCATATTTTTATATCTTTATGAATGATTACAAAATGGAGTTTTCTTCGGTTTATTCTTTTGGAGTTCCTAGAGGAACATGGACGAATGCTTGGATCCTCTCTTCGTCAGTTTGGAGAATATCGCATTCATTTTTGAACTCGTTCCACATAAGCCACACGCATCCTGTGGGGCCCAAGGGTTCCAGTATGCAGATAACTGTGTATCCCATTATTTTTGTTTTTGAGAGAAAAATCAATTGAGGGCGGTGTTGCATGACAAGATAGTAAAAAGTTCTGAGAAAGTGGGAATTGGAGATTCCTTAGGCGCTCCAGAGACGAACTTCCATTAGTGGGGTGAAGAAAAGCAGGTGTTGGGAGGACTATTCCTCTATAAACTCTTCTCCCTCCATTACCCACCCTAGTTCGAGGTGGTGGGTGGAGGGGTCCATTATGGTAGGACATAGGGTCGCCAGCTGTTCTGGTGATTGACCATCTTGTCTTTCCCTTTGGGTGATGGTGATGCGGAGCTGGTGGAGGTTGGGCTCTGCCACCACCTTCTCGGCATGATGGGCTTCGCTCCAAAGAAGGAACTCTCTGGCGTGGCTAACCAAGGAATGATAATCTTGGTGAGGAATGTAGTGATCTGATGGTTGGACTGGCAACCCAGGGACAACTTGACTGGATTGTTGGACGAGCACTCAAGGGACAACGACTTGTTACTGTTTCGTGGAGTGAGGAGGGTTCCTTTCCCGGGGAGCTATGGAGGCTTGTCTTCTCCTTGCCCGCCTATTATTGGTGTTCCTTCTCCACATGATGATGAACTATGATGTAGTTTCTACGAAAATTTATGGAGAAGGTAATGTGTCTGTCACTTCATGGGGATGACCTTTACATAGGCGCTCGAGCTAGAATACGACAAGTTCTTGGGGGAATCGAGGAGTGGTGACAAGTCATGATTCATTGGTTTTGACATCCATTAGCGTGAATCGCGCATGATTAGGCGCCTAGGTTTTATAAGGGTTCTTGTGGCCAGTGGGCCGAGCACACCGTAAGGCGGGAGGCCCCTTGATCTTGTGGTCGGTGGACCAAGGTCACCGCAAGGTGGGAGGCCTCTTGAATATAGACGAGGTGTGAGGGGAGACCCGTGCATTAGGGCAAGTGGTGTTCAGGGTGTAGCTACTTTCACACTTTTAGGCTCGCCTGGGTAAGTTGCCACTTAGGCCAAACTCGTCACTAAAAGAGTCCCTTGTCGGAGTTCTTTTTCTGATCATTTGGCGTGTAAAATGGTGAGTTCAGTTTTTGTGTAAGGAGATTCTTTTGTAGAATAGAAGACTTGGTTGAGTGTGGCGTTCTTTGTCTTGTCTCGTCAAACTATGGAGAGGGAAGAGTGCTTTATCTCTCTCCCGCCAATTTTTTTTTTGTTCCATGTTAGTAATTAGGGAAGGAGGATCAATTATTGGAAGGAGTGCTCTTCCGTTTTGGTAAAACTCATTGGTGAAATAGTGTCACATGAGAGGAAGGCTTCAAAGGTTTGGAGGCGAGACTCGACACCCAAGAAAGTGTTATATATGTATTATATATTATTTTTATTATTATTATTAGTATTATATATATATTTTTAGCTTGGTGTGGGGATGTGTCTTCCTCTTTGGTGAAATTGAAGGAAGAAGAATGTGCTGGTAGAGAAAGGCTGCAATAATTTGCAAGAGAGGAGGTGATACGACACCATTCTTTTTTTTTATTTTTTTTATTTTATAATTCGAAATCAAAATTGAGAAGTAGGAGGAAGAAGGGCTTGATTCCACAGAGGGGGGGGTGGGGC
>JAOTRH010480460.1:0-59538 GCA_034768845.1 Heliamphora exappendiculata | reverse complement strand
TCTCCCTTAAGGGACTCGCTAATACGTGGGAGTCCCCCTCCACGTGTCATCAGGACTGATCGCCCATCCTGTCGGTGCGCCACGTGTACACTGTGAAGCCCCTTAAGCCCACCCGCAGCACGTATAGACGCGGAACTTTGCGCTGCCATGAGTATAAGAAAATAAAGTTGCGCCTTCACCACCACCTGCGGGTTTTGGTGAGACGATCAGCGCTTGATCCTAACAGCCTTAACTCTCCTATCTAGTTTACCAAAAAGCTGGAGCAGCTTGGTTGTCGTAGTCAGCAACTTCTCGTCTAAGTTAAAGTTGGAGGAGGTTGCTGTTTTCATTTTTGGAGAGAAATCACGCCACAAAATAGCGGGTGAAGGATCAACATCGGGGTTAGCATTGAATGCCGAAGGTAAATCAAGAAAGATAGACAGGAAGAGTTAGAAGGGCCAAAAAAATCATAGATTTAAATCACAGGGCAAATCATAGACTCAGGAAAAGTCGGCTAAATGTTGGAACTGTGGACAGAAAGGCCAACTTAAAAAGGATTACAAAGCTTTGAGGAAACAGTGTGATGATATGAATTAAGGTGGTAAGGCTATTGTTAATGTTTCTGATGTGAAAAATACAGATGCTTTGATTTGTGCATTGAATTGTCGAACCAATTCATGAATTGTTAACTCGGGAGCGTCATTTCACGCCACTCCCTACATGGATATACTTCATGGGTATGTGAAGGGAAATTTTAGAAAAGTATATCTGGGAGATAATGAGGCTTGCAGAATAATTGGAAAGGTTGAAGTATATATCACACAAGCCAACGGTACAGTACTAAAGCTGAAGGACGTTAGACACATGCCTAGTCTAACGAGGAACTTGATTTCAGTGGGATAATTGTAAGAATCTAAAATCGTGACGACATTCGGGGGAGATTCTACGAAGATGAGTAAAGGGTCATTGGTTTTGGCCCGATGAAAGAAGAGGGGTACACTATATGTATCATCGGGTTCTTACAATAGCATAACAGTGGCAGCATCAAAAGGAGACACTAGCACGTGGCACAGGTGTCTTGGTCACATGAGTAAAAAGGGGATGAGAGTTTTGGCACAAAAAGGGAAGCTATCGGGTATTGAGTCAGTGGACCTGAAATTCTGTGAAGATTGCGTCTTCGAAAAATAGAAAAATGTCAGCTTTACAAAGCAGGTGAAGACTCCAAAATCAGACAGATTAGAGCTGGTGCATACAAACGTATATGGACTTATTCAGGTACCCTCTATTGGTGGCTCAAGGTATTTTATAACTTTCATTGACGATGCTACCAGAAAGTTATGGGTTTACTTTTGTAAGAATAAATCAGACGTGTTTGATATTTTAAGAACTTGAAGGCATCTATTGAAAATGAAATAGGTCTGAAATTAAAGTGTCTGAAGTCTGATAACGACGGCGAGTACTACAGCAGAAAATTTGAAGATTATTGTGCAGGTAACGGGATCAGGAGACTGAAAATTGTTTCGATGAATTCGAGACAGAACGAAGTGGCAGAATGCATGAATAGGATGATCATGGAGCGTGCCCGGAGTATGAGGTTACATGTCGGGTTGCCAAAGCTATTCTAAGCAGACACAGTGAGTACAGCAGTGTACTTGATTAACAAGGGACCTTTGGTTGCAAGAATTGTGGATTGTCTAAAGAAGTTTGGACCGAGAAAGAGATAAAGATTTTTCATTTACACATTGTCGGTTGCATAGCCTATGTACATATTGAGTCAAAAAACAAGGGGAAAAGTTTGACCACAAGTTTCAGAAGTGTGTACTTATTAGCTATGGTACAGATAGCCACAGTTATAGGCTGTGGGATCCAAAAAGTAGGAAAATTGTGAGGAGTGTGGATATGATCTTCAATGAGTCAGTTTTATATAAAAATAGATAAGATTAGAAGGATGAAACAGCGGACGAGTCAGACTACGCTGAGTTTGAGGGATCGTCTAGTAAATTCTTGGAACCCCAGGATGTGAATAGACAGCCAACTCCACAGGCAGAGCCACCGATTTCCATAATCAGGAGGTCTACTAGAGTAAGCAGACCTATAGTTAGATATTCACCCCCATTGCATTACCTACTGTTGACAGACAGTGGTGAGCCGGAATGCTTTGAAGAGGCTTTACAGACAGAGGGCAAAGGGTGAGTGGGAGCATACAATGAATGAAGAGATACAATCTCTGTCATCTAACAAGACTTGGGCTTTGGTTCAATTGCCCAAGGGTAAGTCAGTATTGCAGAACAGGTGAGTCTACTGGCTAAAACAAGAAGCTGATGAGAGTAAGTGGTACAAGGCGAGGCTGGAGGTCAAGAAGTTTCAACAGAAGCCAGGAATTGACTCCACGAAGATATTTTCACCAGTTGCAAGAATATCCACCACTATGACAGTTCTGAGTATAGTGGCTATAGAAAACTTACATCTGGAGCAGTTAGATGCCAAGACAGCGTTTCTCCATGGTAATCTGGAGGAAAAGATCTACATGCGGCAGCCACAGGGGTACTCAATTAAAGGGAATGAGAACATGATGTGTAGGCTGAAGGAAAAGCTATGATATAAGCGGCTTGACAGCTTTATGGCAAATATAGGGTTCAGCAGATGCCATTATAACCATTGCTGCTACATTAAGAGGTTTTCCAACTCATATGTGATTCTTCTATTGTACATAGATGACATGCTGATTGCAGGATCCAACATGGATGAGATTATAAATCTCAAGGCACAGTTATCCTAGAAATTTGTTATGAAGAATTTGGGAGAAGCCAAACGGATACTCGAGATGAGGATCAACAGGGACAAAAAGAGTCAAAAGTTAAAATTTTTGCAATCGAAGTATGTTAAAAAGGTTCTGCAGCATTTCAACATGGAAGGTGTAAAGCCCGTTAGCACACCTTTGTGAAGTCACTTCAGACTTTCAAAGGAATAGAGAGTTGTCATAGACGAAGAAAGGATTTACATGGAAAATGTACAGTACACGTCAGTCGTGGGTAGCTTGATGTATGCCATGACTTGCACGAGACCGGACATAGCTTATGCAGTGGAAGGTGTGAGCAGGTTCATGTTAAATCTGGGTAACGAGCACAGGGAAGCAGTTAAGTGGATTCTAAGGTAACTCAATGGTACCACGGGATATGCTTTGTGTTAGAAGGGCTTGGAGATTCAGCTGAAAGGGTTCATGAATTCAGACCTAGCTGGGGATATCAACAGCAGAAAAAGTACAACATGATATGTGTTTACCCAGGGTACTACAGCGGTAAGCTGGGTTTAAAATGTTACAAAAGATAGTGATAATCTCTACCATCGAGGCAGAATATGTTACAACCACTGAAGCATGTAAACAGATGATTTAGGTAAAGGATTTCTTGAAAAAATTGGGAAGAGGTCAGGACAAGTGTTAGTTGTATAGTGACAGTCAGATTGCAATACACTTGGCAAAGAACTCGGCATTTTATTCAAGAACCAAGCATATTGATATAAAGTATCACTTTATTCTGTCTCAACTGGAAGATGGGCAGTACAATCTGGACAAGGTTCATACGAACGAAATTCCTGCAAGCAAGTTCACAAAGGTTGTGACAGTGGAGAAGCTGAGGGACAATTCAGCTTCTGTTGGTCTTTAGGCTTAGAAGACAAAGGGTTGGCTCACACAGGGCTTAGGATTTCCAGATTGTAGAAGATTTGGAATGGTTTTACTTCAAGTGGAAGAATTATTGAGAGTGAAGAAAAATCTCTCTGTCTAGTGACTGCTCGAGCGGGCTTGATTGCAGTTGGTCTTGGGCTAGTGACGGCAGCGGCGGTTAGGGTTATGTTTTAACCTAAAAGCCTTTATGAAAAGTGTGGAATGCCATATTTTAGCTAGTGAGAAACGTCAAGATTTTTATTCCTTTTGTAATCCTCAAATCAATAATGAAAGTGTGAGTCCGTGGATGTAGGCACCATTGTCGGACCACGTAAAAACCCGTGTGTGCATCATTGGTTGTTTTCTGTTCTCGTTCTTGTTTGTGTTCGTTTGTGGCTTGATCGTGTTCTTTACCAACGTGACTTGTGGGTTGGATTTAGTCGAGTCTTGACTTGAAATCTACAACAGGTTAGAAAATCTTATTAGCTAACGTTTATACTGTGATATCACATCCTACATTAGTTGGAGATAGAAATCAAGTCTGGTATATAAATAAACTTGTGAGCTACTATAATAACTTGGGCTTAAACTTTTGGAACGCGTTATTAAGCTTTTTATTCAAGATATTGGGTCAATGGTACACTTAGGTCATTACAAATGGTATAAAAGCCAACCTTGGTTTTCATGTAGAGCTCCGTGGTGGTGTGGATAGTAGAGGCTCCGGAGAAAGGTAAAGGCCCCGAGGTTGTATACCTTGTGTATGCTAATAGGCTATTCTATGTTTGCTAATGAGCTGCTATCTATATCCTAGTCAGGAAATGAAATTGGTCTACGCGACGAGGGCATCACGTATTTGAGTGGAGGATATTGTGATATGTTATCCCATATCGATTGAAAATATAAATTAAGTCTTATATATAAGAAACTTGTAAGCTACTAGAAATAACTTGGACTTAAGCATTTTAGGTTGCATTGTTAGGCTCTTTATTCAATTTATTAGGCCATTAATTCACTAGGGTTGTTGCATATACCCTAGCATTCAATGAGCACCAAGTTTAACAAGATTAATTCACAATATATTGTAATTTAATGTAATAGGGATGGAATTAAATCATTGATATACAGATTGTAGTACACTAATTTCTGTTATCTCGCATTGTAAACTAACAAGAAAGTAACAATAGCATATGCAGATTTTGAATTTCATACTTACATGAAAGTACACAAATTTAAACATAATTATACAATTTAAATGTCATTCGCGACTCAAAGAAATTAACGAATATTTTTAGTGTCATTCGCGACTCAAAAACTTTTGGCTGCAGAATATGGTCTTTATGTGACTAAAAATTTTGCTTGCAAAATATAGACTTTCTAGGTCTAAACTTTGGTCGACAAAAGGTTTTTCATCTTTCCCGCAAAATAATTGGTATCAACACAAAACATTCGGCGACCAAATTCAGTTTTGGTCGCACTCAGAGCTCAAAAATCTCTCTTGAACACAACGAAGCCATCCCCAGCCAAATTAGCTTAAGAGCATCGGGTGATAAAGCTAAACTTGACAATGACCAAAAGTTATGTGGTCACTAAAGGTCTTTGTTTTGAAAACTAGAGTCCACTTTGGTCTCCAAAAGTGATACATATTCCATGACTCAGCTGCAACGTTCTTTGCAAATTTATTTCTTTTGAGCAATAGGCTTCGTAAATGACCACTAAATTTGTTGTAACTTATAAATCATGGCAATTATTTGGTTTGTCGAATGTTGTAACGATATTTAGTTGTGAACATGCTATGTATCTCATAATTTTTAGTAATTAAATCATTAAATGAGTCACAAGATGCCTTTTAAGATCTCAAAATTGTCGTATGTTGTAAATTGTATTAGTAACTTGGTTTGTCTCATATTGTAACGACATTTACTCATGATGTTGTTACCTTGTAATTTGTCGTAAATGTTAAATGTGAGTTACATGATGCACAATGCCTTTAATATCTCCAAATTTGTTGTCAGTTGTAAATTATAACAGTTATTTGATTTGTCATATATTGTAACGACTCATTACCACACAATCTTTTAGTCTGTCCTATATTATTAAATACGAGTAACGCATCTAATGGAATTCGATATTTTTGCAAAGAGGTCAATAAATTTGTTGTATCAACTTTACAAGTGTCTTCGTGTTTGTCAAATTAATGTAAAAAAAAGTGTGTACACGCGCGCGTGTGCGTGTAAGAACTTACACAACCTAAAAAGTCCTGATTTGTCATAAATATCTTCTTCTCTATGCAATTCAAAAAGGTAAAAAAAAACTCTTATTAACTAATGCATATACCCTAGCATCCAATGAGCACCAAGTTTAACAAAATTAATTCACATCATATTGTAATTTAATATAATAGGGATAAAATTAAATCATTGATATACACATTGTAGTACACTAATTTCTCTATTCTTGAATTATAAAGTAACAAAAAAGAAAGGAACAATAGCATATGTAGGTTTTGAATTTGTACACAAATTTTAACACAAATATACAATTTTGATGTCATTCGCGACTAAAAAAAATTAATGAATATTTTTAGTGTCATTCACGAGTCAAAAAATTTCGGTTGCAAAATATAGTTTTTTTGTGACTAAATTTTGGTCGCCAAATATAGATTTTCTAGGACTAACTTTGGTCACCAAAAGGTTTTTCATCCTTCCCGCAAAAGAAATGGTATTGGCATCAAACCTTTGGTGACCAAATTCAATTTTGGTCGCACTCAAAGCTAAAAAATCTCTCTAAAAAACGAGGCAGCCATTCCCAACCCGAATAGCTTAAGAGCATCGAGTGACAAAGTTGAACTCGACAGCGACCAAAAGTTATGCAGCTGCCAAAGGTCTTTGTTTTGGGGACTAAAATCCACTTTGGTCGCCAAAAGTGGTTCTTAATCCATGACTCAGCTGCAACATTCTTTGCATATTTATTTCTTTTGAGCAATAGGCTTCGTAAATGACCACTAAATTTGTCGTAACTTATAAGTCATGGCAATTATTGGTTTGTCGTATGTTGTAACGATATTTAGTTGTGAACATCTATATATCTTATAATTTTTAGTAATTAAATCATTAAATGAGTCACAAGATGCCTTTAAGATCTTAAAATTCTCGTACGTTGTAAACTGTATTAGTAACTTGGTTTGTCGTATATTGTAACGATATTTACTCATGATGTTGTTATCTTGTAATTTGTCGTAAACATTAAATGTGAGTCATACGATGCATGATGCCTTTAATATCTCTAAATTTGTCGTCAGTTGTAAATTATAATAGTTATTTGATTTTTCATATATTGTAACGATATTTACTCCTAGCCACACAATCTTTTAGTCTATCCTATATCATTAAATACAAGTAATGGGTACAAGAAAATGATATATTTTTGCTAAGAGATGGTCAAATTTGCCGTATTAACTTTATTCAACTATTTATGCATATACAACTGTTTTTGTGTTTGTAAAATATAAAAAACAATATGCGCGTGTAAGAACTTGCATAACCTAAAAAGTCCTGATTTGTCATAATTATTTTCTCCTCCATGCAATTCAAGAAGGTCGAAAAATATCTTATTAACTAACGAATATACCTTAGCATCCAAGAAGCACAAAGTTTTAAAAATTTAATACATATCATATTGTAATTTAATGTTGTAGGGAGAAATTTAAATCATTGATATACACATTGTAGTACACTAATTTCCCCTAATCTTGCATTGTAAACCAACAAGAAAAAAAATGAACAATAGCATACGTTGGTTTTGAATTTCATACCTATATGAAAGTACACAAACATATATTGTTTAGCTAGTCAATCATTTTCAAATTTATCATACTAAATTTCAATATGAAACCCCATCCCACATTGGTAGGAGATAGAAATTAAGTCGATATACAATGAAATGTGTGAGCTACTATTAATAACTTGAATTTAAGTATTTTGAGCTGCATTGTTATACTCTTATTCAAGTTATTGGGCCAGTGGTCCATTTGGATGATTATAAATAGTATCAGAGCCAATCTTGGTTCCTATATAGTATTCTGTGGTAGTATGGATAGAAGAGTAAAAGGTTTCAAAGAGAGATAGAAACCCCGAGATTATATACCTTGTGCATACTTATGGGCTATTATGTGTCTGCTAATTGACTGCTATCCACATCCCAACTAGGGGGAGAACTTGGGTCATGCGACAAGAACGGCACGTAATTGAGTGGAGAATTTTGTGATACTCCATCCCACACTAGTGAGAGATAGAAATTAAGTCTGGTATGCAATGAAATGTGTGGGGTACTACTAGTAATTTGAATTTAAGTATTCTGGACTGTATTGTTATATTGTTATTCAAGTTATTGGGTCAATGATTCACTTGGATCGTTACATTCAAATTTATATGAAAGTAGAATGTTCTTTAACTCAAAAATAACCATTTTATTTTGAAAAGTTTAATTTATAATAAAGGAGCTATATGAATGATAACACAAAATTGGTCTATATTAAATTGTCTTCTATTTTTATTTTTATTTTTATTTTTCTATTTTCTGAACAGATCCTTAAAACAAAACAAGAAAAGATAACTCTATAAGAGCTCTTAAAATCCCATTGCATTAATGTTTATTGGTATCTTAGGGGAGAAATGCATTTATGTTGGTCATTAAATGTTCAGTAAATTTAAACCACCAACTCCTCATGGGATAATTAAATGCATTTCTCATATTGCATTTAGCAAGGTTTGAATTTTTTACCTCCTATTTTATTTCAAAGAAATCTTTACCGCCCATTTGGGAGGAGAATACTCATACCATTGTGTTGGGTTTGCATGTTATATTATGTGGATATATATAATTATATTTTGATATATATGTATTAGGATTTGGTGGAGTTATAAGTCCATTAGGTTCCCAATATAATATAGGATTTTATAGTTATATATGGGGGCTAGGATTTTTAAGCTTTGTCAAAAATATAGATCTTATAATTCAAGTAGGTTTGTAGAGAATTGAATTAAAGAGGTAGAAATGTAAGGAGAGACGAAAACATATCAGGAGCACCGGGGTAATTCTTGAGCGAAAAAATAAAATTTGTTTTAAAGCTCAGGTTGTAGGTGTTGGTTTTGAGGTATTTTTAATTTCATGATTATATACTCTACAGTTAGAGTGTGTTATCTCTCTTACCCATGGACGTAATCAGATTGTGTCGAACCATATAAATTCTTGTGTGATTTTTTTTTGTATGTGCATGATGTGCTGTCGTGTGCGTTTGGGATGGTGATCAAATCCCAATAAATGGTATAAGAGCTGACCTTAACGATTCGAAACCATAGTGAGTGATCAGAGCAAGATATAATTAATTTCTTTTTATCTCGTTGGATATAGATTAAAAATATTTTTTTTTACCGCACAAAAGAGAAAAAAAGACTAGTGTTTTATTGCGGCAGAATATGTTGAAGGGTGCAACTGAATTAGGAACATGAAGTATATATTTTGTTCTTAAGGAAAATTATTAGGTATCCTTAGAGTACCATAAAGGTAATGCCACATGGTACTCTCGACAAATAAATGATCGTAATCTATACAATGTGGATCACCATTTATTTCCTGATCACCCAAAAAAAAATGAGTTACCATGTTCCTATCTTAAAATTTATCGCTACCATATTGGCTCAGAGACTTGTCACATGGTACTTCAGGAACACTGAAAAAAAGCTAATGGGCACGAAGTACGGTGATCTGTTTATTACTTAGAAGACTTAGGTCTGATCTAGTGTTACTCTTGCTGAGATCGACGATCTAGAATTTATTTTTATTATATTGGGTCACATATATAATTGAAAATTGAAGCTGGAAGTGTTATTAAAGGTTTTTCAGTGCTGCAAATTCATCGATACGGTTGGAATTTTCAAAATCTGAATGGTTTGACAAAATTGGATAGATTTGGCTCAAATATTATGTTTAATCAGGAGCGATTGCATTTAATCGCGAGTGATCAGGGTTGATCGGGAGCAATCTAGTTAAATCAATGATGAAAGGCTAATCATCAATAGTTACAACTGAAAATTTAGTTGCAAATTGAGTCAAATTAGATAGAAATTTTTTTATTCGACATATGATTAACAACCAATATACCTTAATTGGTGAATAGATGGAGTTACAGTGGACATCTCGGCCAATAGATGTTGGATATTTCAATATAAAGATGCAACCATACTGGTTTGAGTGTGACGGATCGAGGGTGACAGCATAATCGGTATCGATACTGGTTATCTTCAAGGTATTTACAAAATTCAAAACAAGGTAGAGATTGTTGGGTGTGTGTGTCTTGAATTCTGAGGACTCCTATAATTATGTTTTGATCTATATGCAATTGGGTTAGGGTAGAGTTATAAGTCCACTAAAACCCCAATATGATATAGAGTTTTATAATTATATGGGGGTTAGAATTTTTAAAGTTTACCAATAAATATAGATTATAATTCTAGTAAGTTTGTGAAGAGTTGAATGAAATGAATAGAAATGAAATGAGAGATACAAATTAATTTCGAGGGCACCGAGATAATCTTAGAAGGGAGAAATGGGATTTGGTTTAAGGCTCGGGATGTAGGTACGTGTGAGATTCTGGAACATTTTTTGTCTCATAATTGTACAATTTTATAGTTATAGTGAATTATCTCTCTCATCTGTCGACGTAGACAGGTTGTGTCGAACCATGTAAATTCTTGTTTAATTTTTTTGGCATGTGCACAGATATACTTCCATTTGTGTTTAGAGATAGTGATTAAATCTTAACACATTGTGCCAAAGGCCACTTCGTTATTCAAACTGTAATTGAAGCCCATGAAAGAAAATTACATTTACATTGAATTTGTAGTAGTAAAGCATCAATCACCAAGTAAAAATTACCCATAAATCACCCAGAGGGAGTTCCTCATCATAAATAAATTATTCATAAATTTAATATTTTTAGATGAATTGTTATTCTGCAAAATTTATTTTATCATATGAAGGGAGAACTCCTGAAATGTAAAATTTTCAATTACGGATATTACCCCAAAATATTGAATTTATTCATATTAAAGGCAGATTTAAAATTTAGAATTTTCATGCAATTACTACTTTATTTCAAATTTTTTAAAATTTTTAATAGTAACTGCGCACACACGTATGCGCCGCCCTTCTAGTTAGTAATTAAATCAAGGGGTGTTATTCTCTCTCTTTAACAATAGTAAAATACTCTTTATTTATCGAACATTTCATATATGACTTTTTGTTCAGGTTATAATTAAGATTTTTTAATTTGAAAGGCATTACATGGAGTTAATATCAATCATGCATGTAGTAATCTTATTCAAAATTGGATGCAATAAATGCTTGGATTGAATTGCAAAGATTTCAATTTGAAGTAAAGAACTAAATGTCGAAAATTGGAACCCATAATAAAATTTGGGGTGGTCATCACCTAGACAACTCTCTATTCCAACATTATCATAAATAATTGTAATGCAAGCTCAGCTATTTAGATTTTAATTGAAGCAATTACAATACATTACATATTAATTCCAAGAATGCTCTCTCTTTTCTTTTTTCCTTTTAAATTTTGTGGTTTGAGGCCATACATCCAAAAAATTTCATATCATGGATGGAAAGTATACATACCTTCATCAATTGTCTTAAGTGCGGAGCGTACATGGACCCGAGACATTTTTGCAAGGAGCCATCATAAAAAAAGACGCTATTAATTGTCTTAAGTGTCCGGTAGTAATTGTAATCCTCAGCTGATTCATCAAACCCCAATTAATTAAATTTTTCTGACCAACGTAACCGCCCGAGGTGCACAAGACACGTTGCAACGATTGTATGAAATGGGATGCTCTCTTTACTCTCTTAGTCTTCCCATTCTCTCTTCCTCCCCCCTCTCTCGCAACCACAACCAACCCTAGAGAACAGTTTTCTTTCTTTCTCTCCATTTGTGCTGCTCCTCTTTGTTATCTAGAGTTATTTAGTGAATGCAATTGCCTTTGCATTCATGGAAGAAGATAAGATGAGTTCTCAGATGGACGTGGTAATTCATTCGACTAGAATTTTCAATTCTAATTAATCTTGATCTTCCCGTGTTATTTTTCTTTCTTTTTCCTTCTTCTTGTTTGGTTTGTATACCTTAACATCAAAATACGCGCGCACTCACACACATACACACATATATATGTACATGCATGTGTGTGTTTTTTTCCTATTTATATTTTATGCATAATCTCATTTTTTTCACAAAATTTTTATGACTTCATAAGCTCCGTTACTGTGAAATCTACTCCTCCCCTTTTTTTCTATAGAAGAATATATCTCTGTGCTAATACTTCTTTAGATTGTCATATAAATCTATTTTTAAAGCCTTTGTGAATAAGTTTTTAACAACTTAGGGTAAATCTTTCATATATGTTGTAATACTTGCTTCCATGCATCTAAAAAACTAGGAAGATTAGGCAGCTTATAGAAATAATTTTTGTATAATGTCTTGAATACCATGCATGCTAAACAATTTTAATAATATATGCTTGGAGAATAACAAGCAAAATTTACGTGTATTATGCGACATAGATATGTTTTTCTTGTCCTTCAGTTTCGATAGTTCACTATGTTTTTTTTTTTTTTTTTGCTTTTTTACCCTTTTTCATTTAGACGACATTGGAAAGATGAGAGGTAAGTAAAATTGCAAGGAGATGAAAATTGTTACCTATGACATTTGAGTAATCAAAATGCAATTCAATTAAGCAAACCTAACATTAAATAGGTTATTAATAAATCAATTTTTTTTTGGTTGTCACCGTATTTTTCCATATAAGCTCATAAACTTGTATTAAAAATGACACAATGATTTTCTTATATTGCAAATGTAACCCTCATCAATACAAAAGATTATCCAATGATAGTTATCTATCATAACATCAGCTGACTCGTATTTAATCACACCAATACTTGTGATTGTTAATTTATCGTTTTTTTTCTTTTATTTTCTTAATTTCAAAGTTTGAACATAAGGATCAAAAACACTATATTACCTCACATTAAAGAATTGATATTCCTCCTCGAAATAAAGTAAAACCATTTGTAGGAGAAAGATTTTGTTTTTATTTCTTTGGCATCAAAAGCACAATAATATTGCCACAAAAGGAACCCAAAAATGGAAACGGAGCAGAACAGGAAAAACTCCAAAAAAGGAAAAATAAATGAAGAAACATAGGTTTCAGGTTGGTAATATAATAGAAGACTAATCTGCATGTCCATGCAACCGTTAATACCGTTTTGCATTGCATTGAAGTACCTTTGAACACAAGAAATCGTATTACTTCGGTTCTTTATTTGTTCAAATAAAATGCTTAGCTAATTCTATGCGTCTAACCAAATTTCTTTTTCTTCTTCTAATTTTTAGCTCTTCCCATTCATTTCCATGCCCTATACACAATACTGTTCCAAATTTTTTTCGATCAGTAATAATCAAAAACACAATTCTATCAAATTGTTTTCTTCTAATAAAATTCTGTTCAATAACTAAATTCCAAATAAATTACCTGTTCATAGAACTTGGAAATCACTTCGAGAAAGAAAATTATTGTGTAAGAGATTATGAAAATTGTAGTGATAGTGATGAAGTTAGTGGTTGTAGCTATTTCACAGCTTTGTAGGAAATGCAGCACACTGTTTCTCAAAAGATGATCATTAATTGTTCAAAATTTTGAAGTCCCTTAATATTCGTATCTAAGTGTTTATGAATTAACGAGTTGGAGAATGATAGTCAATTGATTATTTACAAGGTTCTTAAACACTTAGTGCTCATTTGATAATCGATATAAATTGAGTAAAATTAACAATGATGTGATATTAGTATAATAATTGTGAATGAAGTCGAATTAATAATAAGATCGAAATAATTTTTTTATGTTTGATTTTCTTTGGATTAGACAATGAATTAAATTATAACATGTTTGATTGTTACACGTGAAATTAGATTAATTTTATAATTTTATAATTTTTTATCTTTTCAAATTTATTGCAGCCATAGAAAAAAGGAGGATAATATGCCATTTCATTACCTACAATATTGTAGGTAAAATATTCCCCACAATATCTTATGGCGCTAATTTTTTATGATAATATTTACTGGCAAAAGTATTCTTCGTTGCCAAAAAGTAATACATTTAGGATGTTTTATTGACGCTTTTTGTTTTTTATAGCTAAAGGCCTACATTTGCCAACTTAAAAAGTCTTGTGTCAGCATAATTATATATTTTCTTGTAGTAAAGGCACAAATGAAGGAAACTCGAAACATGTGTACGGAACAAAATGGAACAACATAAAAATTATGGGTCTAATCCAGGTTCAAGTAAATTCAAGCGCTAGAATGCATAACGGTTACAAGACGCTTACAATCTGCTCTTAGAACCTATAACAAATTCTAAGTGTTGAAACGTTCTTACTAAATCCATGTTTACCGTAGGTTTGTGCTTGATCATTGCTATATCAGATCCAAGACGTCTTCAACCATGTAATCTTTAAAAGAACAAATCTTAAAGCTGTTAGGAATTAGAACACGATAACTAATCCCGCCCAAGATCAACCACGATCACACAAATACGGAATAAACACGAAGAAGAGAGAAAGAGAGGCAATCAAAGCACAAACACAAGGTTTACGTGGTTCGATAAGTTATGCCTACGTCCACGGGATCACACACTTTTACTATTGATTGGAGGTTACAAAATAGAAGAAGTTCTTGAGAGAGAAAATACAGAATATCACAGAAGAGCAAAAGATCAAAAACTTGACAGCTGCTGTAATCCTAGCAGCTTATAAATACATTCTCGCATAAACCGATTGATCGGTCTAAAGACGGACCGATCGGTCTATCAAGTTTTCGTGCACTACTCTTAGTTTCTCGCCTGCAGACACCACCGATCGATTGGTCTCACCACAGATCGATCGGTCTACTATTGAAAATGGGTTTTCTTCACCGATCTCAATAATTCTCCCACTTGAAGTAAAACCACTCCAAGCCTTGAGAAATCCCACCCTCACCAACATCTTGAAACTACCGAAACAAATACTCAAACCTGTGTGACCTAACCTCCTGTCTTATATCCCTAAATACCAACTGAAGCCGAGCATAACTTTAGTTTGTCAATGCTGACACCTTTTGTCATCATATCAGTTGGATTCTTTGCCCCGCTAATCTTCTCAAGATTCAACTGACTGTTGTCCAGTAACGAGCGAATGAAGCGATACTGAAGCTGTATGTGCTTCGTCCTGGAATGGAATGCAGGATTTTTGGCAAGAAAGATAGCACTTTGGCTATCACTATAGAACGTTCCTCTGTCAACCTTCTTACCCACCTCATCCAATAGACCCTACAACCATACCATCTCATTTCTAACCTATGTTACTGCCACATACTCTGCCTCTGTAGTAGAGAGTGCCATAATCTTCTGCAGCTTTGAAGCCCAGCTCACTACTGTGCCCCCCAAAGTGTAGATAAACCCAGTGGTGCTCTTCCTATTGTCAACATCGCCTGCTAAGTCTGCATCCACAAGGCCCTGCAGCTTCAGTCCTGTCCTCGTGAAACACAAGGACGTATCTATAGTCCCCTTCAAATATCTTAGAATCTATTTGACAGCATCGCAATGCTGCTTCATTGGATTACTCATATATCAGCTGACTAATCCCACTGCATGTGCGATATCTAGTCTAGTACAGACCATAGCATACATCAGGCTACCAATAGCCGATGCATAGGGAACCTTACTCATATGCTCCTGCTCTTGCTCTGTCCTTAGAGACTGATCCTTAGTTAGCCTGAAATGGCTAGCTAAGGGTGTACTGATAGGTTTAGCACCATCCATGTTGAACCTGCTCAACACCTTCTTAACATATTCTGCTAGAGATAGTCTCATGGTTCCTGCGGCTATGTCTCTAACTATTCCCATCCCAAGGATTTGCTTGGCAGCTCTTAAATCCTTTATGAAAAATTATTTTGACAATTGCTTTTTTAGCTTGTTGATTTCCTCGATGCATGGCCCGACAACGAGCATATCATCTACGTTCAGTAGCAGAATGATATATGAGCTATCAAAACTCTTGACATAACAGCAATGATTTGCCTCCAGCCTGGTAAACCCAGTACTCTGCATGAAGCTATCAAACTTCTTGTACCCTTGTATTTGAGCATGTTTCAGACCATACAAGATATTCTTCAATTTGCAGACCATGTCTTCCTTACCTTTCATTGCAAATCCCTCAAGCTGGCGCATGTCTATGTCTTCTTCCAACTCACTATGAAGGAACCCAATTTTTGGGAACCCGAGAATTGCTTTCTTTCTTTTATTTTTGGAAACTTTTTTTGTGTTTAGAAGGTCTAAAAACCCTTCTCCAAGTATCTTAAGCCTATAAATAAGACCATATCCCCTCCCTTATGAGGCATCAAAGCTTTAGAGAGTTGTTATTATACAAATTTGGATCCTCGATTTTCCTATTTACATATTGAACCCCTTTGTACTACCTGAACCATTTTGAAGATAACATTTAACCCTTCTTGTACGAGTTCTAAATTTAGAATATAGGAAGGTGTATCCTAACCACCTTCCGGTTATCTCTTCAGATCTCTTTAGCTTGAGGGGATTTTGTAATGCACGTTGTTTACAATCATTGGTCATGTTTTGATTGTGAGGTATATTTCTCTTCCTCAAGTTCAATCAATGAGGCCTCATCTCTATCATTTCTATATAAGCTACCATGAATAGAAGTTTGGTTCTTTAAAATTAATTCTTTACTTTCTTAGCATAGTAGAAGTCTGTTAGTATGTTTCTGTATGTTGGTAAATAGTTAAAGGTCCCCTTGGTTGTATTGTTTTATTAAGAAGCTTTAAAACACCTATTTTTGAATGACACATTGCAACTGCCATGTTCGAATATAGCAATTGCTAACTATGGCATAGAGAATGTTAGGTTTAACTTCCCAAACCTAGCAATCGTTATTCGTGAACATGTCGTGTGCGACCTTGGCCTCTGTGACATCATGACCGCTACTTCACCATGTAGTGGCCGCGAAATTAGTTCTCAACAGTAGTGATTTTATTTTATTCTTTGTTTTGTTTTATGTTTTGATATCATAGTTAATACCTAGAATCTTCCTCGAAATCAATTTTGGATGATATTCTTCATCTCTTGTCAATACAATCCGGTTTGTAGTCTAAGTGACCTAGCGGTCGCCGCCTAAGGAGGTAGCATATGCCAGGTTTGAAATAGGAAGCTTACGGTCGCTAGCTTTAGACCTAGGAAATCCTGGCTTCCTGTTTTGAAACCTAGCAATTGCCACCTCTTTCATAGTGATCGCTAGGTTCATCATGCTAAGAAGCAGTTTTTGGGAACCCAAGAATTGCATTCCTTGATTCAATTTTGGAAACATTTTGTGCATTTAGAATGTCTAAAAACCCTTCCCAAAGTATCTTAAGCCTATAAATAAGACCATACTCCCTTCCTTGTGGGGGCTCAAAGCTTTAGAGAGTTGTTATTATATATATTTTGATCCTCATTTTTTCTATTTTCATATTAAACCCCTCCATACTACTTGAACTAATTTGAAAATAACATTTAACCCTTCTTGTGCGAGATCTAAACTTGGAATTTAGGAAAGAGTATCCTAGCCACGTTCTAGTTATCTCTTCAGCTCTCTTTAGCTTGAAAAGATTTTGCAAAGGACGTTTACGATCTTTGATGGTCTTTCAATTGTGAGGTTTATTTCTCTTCCTCAAGTTTAATTAACATGGCCTCATCTATTTCATTTCTATACAAGCCACAAAGATTAGATGTTTAGTTCTTTAAAATTCTTTACTTTCTCAGCATTGTGGAAGTCTGTTAACATGTTTTCATATGTTGGTTAATAGTTAAAGGTCCCCCTTGTTGTATTGTTTTAATAAGAAGCTTTAAAACACCTGTTGTTGAATGCCACACATACGACTTCCATGCTCAAATATAGAAATTGCTAACTAGGGTTAGAAGTTCTAAATATTTCCAAGTGATTGAGGTCATAACCCTTCCTTACAAGACGCATTAATTATGGATAGTATGCCACCATATCTCTCAGTATGTGAAGTACCATTTATGTTCTAAATGTGTTGAACACGGATGGTATGCTAACACATCGCTCAATAAGCAAATTATTTTTTAACCTTAAGAATGTGTTGAAAATGGCTGCTGTACCATCACATTCCTGAGTAACTTAGGTCACAACCTTACCTTTTAAGATGTGTTGATCGTGGCTGGTATGCTGCTTCATCTCTCGGTACGTGAAGTACCATTCGTTTTTGAGATATGTTGGCTCTGGCTGGTATGCCATTATATCTCTCAGTACATGAAGTACCTTTTGTTTTGGAGATATGTTGAGCATAGATGGTATGCTACCACATCTCTCGATACGAGAAGTGCTTTATTATCATTAGGAGTGTATTGAATATGGCTAGTACGCCACCACAATTCCGAGGCCATTTCATTTTCATCATATGTTGGGTGTGGTTGATATGCCGTTGTATCCATTTATGTTTTTGGTTTTGTGATTGTTTCTCTCTCTCGTGTTTTGAGGTGCCTCAAGGAACTAAGTTGGTCTGATCTCTTACAAAGGACTACGTAGGCAGCTTGATGCAAAATTCGAGCGCAACCACTCATTTTGTTTGTTTGTTTGTTTGGTTTTTAGCCTAAGACTATGGCCAAGTCAAAAAAAAGTTGTCTCTAGAACTTTGACATTTACCTGCACATGTTTTTATAAGAGTTTTATCAAAGAAGGGCCACATAAACACCCTATTTTGATTTTTATCATGTCCTAAATGATGGAAAGAAAAGAAGTGATATTAAGGGATATTCTAACTTTGGTTATAAATTGAGAACTCATACCAAAGTACCCCAAAGAAATCAAAAAACCTTGACAAACCTTTTTTTAAACTCTAATTTGAGCCCCACTTCACAATCACAAAGAATCATCAACTTGGCATGGCCTAAGGGACCTAGCGATCGCCACCTCAGGAGGTAGCATATGCCAGGTTTAAAATAGGAAGCTCGCGGTCACCAACTTTGGATCTACTAGAAGCTAGCTACCTATTTTGAAACCTAGCGGTTGCCACCTCCTTCATAACAATCGGCAATTCGTCTTACTAAGGAGAAAATATTTGGAACTCAAAGATTTCTTTCCTTGTTTCACTTTTGAAAGCTTTTTATTGTCCAGAATGTCTGATAACCCTTCTCCAAGTAATCTAAGCCTATAAGTAAGACCCTATCCACTCCTTTGTGGGGGATCGAAGCATTAGAGAGTGATTATCGTACCAAATTTGATCCTCAATCCTTCTATTTGCATACTTAACCCCACTATACAAATAAACTAATTTCAAAATAACATTTAACCTTTCTTGTGCAAGTTCTAAACTTGAAATTTAAAGACAATTCTAGCCACTTTCTAGTTATCTCTTTGTTTCTCTTCGGCTTAAGGGGATTCTTTAACAAACATTGTTTACTATTCTTGATCGTCTTCCAACTGTAAGGCATATGTTTGTCCCTCAAGTTTAATCAACATGGTCCTAGGGTTTTGAAAATAGTATTTTATGCAAAAAGAGAGATCTCTTTATTTGATTCCTTCAAAAGAGAAGTTAGTAAATATGTATTTTTTTATAGCCATAAGATTATTCGCTCCTTAAACTCACTACATGGTAAGTTTAGTTCTAAGACAACAATATAATTTTAATCGGTTGCAATTCAAGAATAGAACTATTGAAATGTGATATCTATGCATATGGACAGTGCTATCCTCTCTTTTTTTATCAGTAAAAAAAGATTTTATAACCACCACCCAACCAAGAAAAGCTTTAGACTTACACCTAGTCAAAAGCCCAAACAAGTTACAATTGGCATGATATCAACCCAAGGACGAGGCGCATAAAAAAGGGAGAGAGACAGAAATCAAAGGAGAACAAAAGCAAAAATATCTAAGGCCACAACAACACCCAAAACGCCAACACTCGTACCAACTCTAGGGGAGCATCCACGAGCACCAAGGCTCACAACCAACACACCACACATCTTCTCAAAGCAACAGCTCCAATACAAAAAGGTACCAACAAAAGCACTTAAGCCAGTAACCATACCCAATTAGCAAGCACCCAGCCCTGCACATAACAGATCCTCCCATGCAAACTTACCACACAAAGCACCCAACATGACCAAACAACCTAGCATAGAGCAACATCATAACACTGTACAAAACCGTTCCCTCTCCAATGTCCTCCTGCACCTCCCTGGTTCTACCTTCATACTATTTTTGTACTCATCAAATAAAAAACTACACCTCATGACAATTTATGATTTCCCAACCACCACCAAAAACACAAAAAAAGGAAAATAAAATTAAATAATATATTAAAAAAGTCTAAAAAAACATATACGAATCACATCACCCCCTTCAAACCAAAGGCCAAAGAACCCCACTAAGCACCAGGGATTTTACTCACCTTCCCCAGCTTTCCCGCGCCTCTCAAAAACTAACCAAACAAAAGTTCTAATCCGAAAAGAGAGAGAGCATTTCTCCAAGCGTGTGTTGTGCACATCTTCACTCATGCCTTTCTCACTTGGTTCGATCCCAAATAAGCAAATGAAAACCAACAACCCCACCCATCACTACAACCCAGCAACTAAAAAAATAAGGCTCCACCGAATCTGAAAGCCGCAGCAACAAACAACCCAAAATTAATCTTAAAGCTACACCCCTCGGCATTCCACCAATGAGACATCAACTGGAGCACACACTGACCCTTATCTTCAAGTAAGTGGTGCGTAAAGAATACACAACACCCCACCACAACTCACTCGATCCACCTATAGCCTCGAAAGTCTCAAATTGCCTACTTGTTATTGAAGAATTTATCATCAGCTTGCTCAAGATCCATGATTCTCTTATTCGACAAATCTTTCCCTTCCAAAAAGTTAATTCCCATTATACTACATGTTTCGAAGACCATCTCAGCTTTAGATCCATAATCCTATTTCGGTTAAGGAAATCTTGGGTTAATAACGAGGACTGCTCTCTTGACGAAGAACCACCTTTGCTACACCTTCTGTTCTTCTTTGAATTTTTGCTTCCCTTTCCTTTACTTTTTATGTTTAGAATACCGAGGTCAGCCAAAATTTTTTTCTTCTTTCTGTTACCTCCCAAAGCTGGCATCTAGCTAAGATTATCTTCGTCCATGCACGCCAAGGCTTTTCCATTTTCATGAAAGCCCCCTGACTCATCCATACACGCCAAGCCTTTGCTATTTCCATGAGAGCCTCCTAACGTCTATTGGTCTGACCCTTTATCCTCTTGTTCTCCTTCCTTAGAAGCTGACTTTGTTTGACCTTCCCTTTTATTTGTTCCAAAGTTAATTGGCTCTTTTATACTATAATTTGAAGCGTCTGCCTCAGGGTCTAATGGAATCCCCTCATCTTGACTTGCAAGGGCTATTTGGTTTGAGCCTTCTGCCCTCTTCCCTGAAAAACCACTACTCTTGCAAAAACCCCATTCTTTCCTACTTACTCCTTCTATGCTAGGGTCCTCTAGATGTGCTTTCATTTCCCCATAACACATTCCTTTTACATTCGAAGCCAACTTTGACTCCTCGATAAGAGATATCAAGTCACTTTCCACCACACCTACCTCCACCCACCGTTACTCTGGCGATGATCTTCTTGGGGTGTCTTCAGTGAGTAGCTTGAGTCTGGGTATTGGACCTTTCCATCATTCTTAGGCTTGTGTAATCCACCCAAAAAACTTCCTTGACCAACTATTTCAACCACTCTAAAGGGATATATAAACTTTTTAGCTCTCAGATCACATATCTGGTTAATGAAATCATTTTCTTTCGTCACTATCATAACCCTTCCCTGGATGAGGTCTTCTCTCTTCCCCGTTGGTGTGTCAACTGCCAACACATAACCAAAAGCCTCATCTAACTTCTCAAAGGTTGCTACACACCATACATTGAGAGGAACTCCTTCTATTGATACCCAAGTGTTCCACCACAAATTTGTTTCTCTATAATGCCATTCATATAAGGCCTCAAACCATGATTCCAATTGATGACTCGCCTCTTCATGATAGAAGCTTTTGTCTGCTGTAGTTGCAAATTGAAGAAGAACTTTTGAAACTCTCAGGGGCTTGATCCTAATGTCTAAAACACCTTCTTCCCTCACATTATCTTCTATTCTATTAACTATTCTACAATCCTTTGCAACCCTAACTAGACAACACTTTAACCATTCTTCACTAACTTTTGGAGCCGTAATCTCTACTCCTCTTAATGCCTTCTTCGTAAGAGAAACTGCTGCAGTACCACCCACCATTTGGGAGTATAGCCTTCCAACACAAGGGGGCTCATTTAATTTGATCTTGATAGCTTCTTTATTTCTGGCCATGGTATTGCTATAAGTCCCTCCCTTTTCTTTAGGCCATACTTGGCTTTGGTGACTGATAACCTCTGGTTCAGAAGCCATACACCATTATAACTCCTAATTGCCTTACTTGTGTCCCAACCACTCCTGAATCTCATAAGTCCAAACTAAGAATTTGTGTGCCTTCTCCTTTTGTTGAGGATTAACACGTCTGAGACTTTGCCACACTTATTAGAGAGGGGCCGAAGCCACCCATTGCACATGTCATGTGGTAGATTGTCAACAAAGATAGTGTGGCCTATCCTAGCACCGTTGAATCTATGACCTTGGCCACCTCCTAAAATATTACTTAGATCACCTTCCATTTTTGGCAGTTTTATCCTCTTGATAGATGCCATTCATACTCTTGATTGTGTCCGACAGAGAATTATACAATTCCTTTTACTTGGTCAAAAGAAATGTGATATCTATAAATTTATATTTTTTTGAAAGAAAGAAATTGATCAAAATAAAAGGATTACTAGTCTTAATGAATACAACTTTGTAATTCTATTTTCTTAAGTATGATTTTTTGGATAAATTAGAGTGCACCAATCGATATCTTATGAGAAGTCAATTCTACTTCCCTATTTAGACATGACGACCAATAACTTAAAACATCTGAAGATGGTACCTCATATTCCTTTGGATCGTGTGAAAGCATTCACGAATAGTCTATCTTATGAAATCTCTCTCATAAGTTACAACTAAATATGCGAGTTTATATTTTGGAATCCGAAAAGGAAAGACTTTGTTGTAAATGGAAAAGAATTATTTGTTGCCACATATAGTGAGGAAGTACTAGTTTTACAAGATCTTTAGTTGAAAGAGTCCTTCACTCTCGTTAAGGCTGACCTTAGAGATAGATCGGGAAGGTTGCCACTTAACGTTCTCATTTTTTGTCAAAATTTAGGAGGTTGACTTAAGTTTATATTTAGTATAAACATAGTTATGTTCGCCTCCTATTATGACTTCAGTTCAATCTTTAGTAGTAGTTATAGCTAGTTGTTGTCATTTGATCTTAAGTTCAAGGCCTATTGTTGCGACTAGATAAGTTGTTTCAACTTACTCCAATCCTATTGTAAAATTACTCTAGGTCACTTAGAACTATGCTTAAAAAGTGATCCAAACGTTTACAATGTTAAATATAAAATGATAGAAATTGTTACAGTCACAATACACTTGGGTCATATCTTTCTAATTCCATAATATAATCACTTTTTGTGGACAATCTAAACAAATTACTTTTAATTATTTCACTAATTTTTGGTCAAACATAAAGTAAGAATAAAAAAGATATTTTATTGTTGAAAACTTGTGATAAATAAGTTTAATTACAGGCTTTGTTAGCTCTCTTACAAATAAAATATGAGAAGCTTAATGTATAAATGATATTTTCGTCAATTGAATTCTATTAAGATATGACTAAAACATATATTTTGTCTACTTACATTTTTATAATTATTTTTTTGACTTTATCTCAAATTATCGGAGGCTCCATATCACAAGCCCCACTTAGACCCCGAAGTTCTCAACGCCAACCCTAATGTCATGAAGGTCGATGTCAGGTGAAAGTCGAAACTAATAAAGCGCATGATTATATAAGCTCTACCAATGAAAAAATGAAGTCCTACCAATTATATCAAAACATGCAGTGTTTTCATAACTACATGTTACTTCAATATTAGCTCTCATAAAACATTAACAATATTATTTTCATTTTTAATAGAATCCAGTTGGTCAATATGACGCATTCATTCCATCACAAGCAGTGGAACTTACAATGGATGAAATATTCCCACCAGACGAGAATACAATACCACCAAAGGAAGATGATCAGGTAAACCTCTTTTCTTTTTATAACAAATTTATCAAACATGGCATGCATTACTTTCTTTTAACCCAATATCCTTGCATGATTTTGAAATGATGAATCTTAAAATCCATGTTTGGCAAAAGTTCTTAATAGTTTGTTTCTATATTTGTTCCATACATTTCTGTTTGCATTTTACTTCTTGGTAATTTGTTTTGTTTAATAATTAGAACATAACTTTATGCCATTTCCAAAAAGAAATATTGAAATTCAAAAAAACAAAAGAAGAAGAAGAAGAAGATAACACCCATATAGATTTCAGTCCAATTAGCCTGGTGGGAGCAGCCTACAAAATCTTGTCTAAGGCCCTTGCTTGTAGACTAAAGTTGATAGTGCCAGTTGTGGTGGGGGAGAAACAATCAACTTTCAATCATGGGAGGTAAATTCTAGATGGAGTTTTGATAGCAAATGAGATCATTGACATGTGGAAAAGGAAGAATCAATCAGGTTTCATTTTGAAACTTGATTTTAACAAAGCCTATGACTCCATTAACTGGAACTACATCCTCCTCATGATGACAAATTTTGGTTTCGACCCCAAATGGGTTAATTGGATGGAGAAATGTATCACTACCCCATCATTATTAGTACTGGTGAATGAAGCAGCCACAGACAACTTTGGAATGGAAATGGACTTTAGAGAAGGTGACCCTCTATCCCCTTTTCTTTTCAACTTAGCAGCTGAAGACCTCAATATCTTAGTTTCTAGAGCTGAGAAAATGGGACTTCTTCGGGGGTGAAAGTAGGGGTTGGGAATCTTAGCATCTCTCATCTGCAGTTTGCTGATGATACGATATGTTTTTGCAATAATAACTTGAAGGAGCTAAGGAATATAAATAGGATCCTGAGGTGTTTTGAGCTAATCTTTGGTCTGAAAGTAAATTATCATAAGAGTTCTTTGTGTAGGGTGGGTTTGTCAAGGGAGGTAGTTGCTCTAAGTGCTGACATTTTATGTTGCAAGGTAGGGAAACTTCCTATGCAGTACTTGAGACTACCATTGGATGGTGGGTTGAGGAGCAGAAAAGCATGGGAACCTGTTGTTAAGAAATTCAAAGCCAAGCTGAATGGGTGGAGCAGGAAATAACTCTCCATGGCTGGGAGAATTGTTATCATCAAAGCCTCACTAGCAAACATCCCTTCATATTACCTCTCCTTATGTAAAATGCTAGTAAAGGTTAAGAAAGTACAGGATAAGCTTCAACGAAAGTTTCCATGGAGGGAAAAAGACAAGAAGAAAAAGTTACATTTGCTGTCTTGGGAGAAGATTATCACTAGTATCGAGCAGGGAGGCTTAGGGCTAAGGGAATTGCATTTCAAAAACCTGACGTTGCTGGTTAAATGGTGGTGGAGATACACTCGGGAAAAAAATATTCTCTGAAGGATATTTATTCAGGAGCTGTATGGGCATAGAGAAGGTGATTGGCTCCCAAAGAATACAGCAAGGAACAAGGCAGGTCAGGTGTGGAAGGAAATCCTAGCGGTTGGTATGGCAGAAACTAGTGTAGAGTCCATTTTGAAGCAAAATCTAAGCTTACAACTGGGGAATGGGGAGAATACAAGTTTCTGGTAGGATGCTTGGATGGGGGCAAAGTTTGCTAGCCAAAAATCTTAAAAGATTTTGTGTTCTGGCAAGGTCCCAGTAGATTAGGGTTGCAAAGTTCTTTAAGAATTAGGTGGAGCAAGAGGCTGAGAGCTGCTTTAGAAGGCCCCTCTTCTCATTGGAAGCCAATCAATGGGCAGAGTTATTAGTCAAATTTAGATCACACTCTCTTGAGGTCGATAAATCAGATCGGTACATATGGAAGGGGGAGAAACATCTAACGTTCTCTGTGCAATCTTTGCACAATAAAATAGAAAAGGTTGGTGGCAGGTAGAGGGTGAGCAATAGGAGAATCTGGAAGGTAACTGATTGCATGGAGGGTGTGGTCGGCATTGGTATGCTAGTGGGGAAGACAGTGGGTATCTCCGGGCTTGTTACATGGATTGTTTAAATTTTGGCTGTGAAGAGAGAAGAAGTGCCCTCGGAGCCAGCTATGGAACACGCCAGCTATGGAACACTACATTCATAGCTGGAATCTGGTCCCTATGGCTCGTGAGGAATATATTGATATTCGAAAATGTCTGGGTCAACTCCGAGAAAATAGTGTACATGGCCAAACTGAGAATAGGGCTGTGGTCGAAGGAATACTTGAAGGATAGAATTACTAGGGTAGAGGAGATCATTTTTAACCTAGAGGCGGTTCTTCACTAAGGGCCTAGGGCGTCTAAGTTGGTTTCTCACCAACTAGGAGTATGACACTGCTGTAACTCGTATTGTTTTGTTTTCACTCAGTGTCATGTGTAAGTGAGTCTTTGTATGTTCTTCTACATATATAATGTGTTCTTTTACCTGTTAAAAAAAAAAACACCCATATCAACTCCTTTAGCTTATCATGCTCTTGCTTCTTTAATACTAGTAACGAAATCAATAATTGTATTACCATACACCTTAACCTATGTTGCGCTAACCATCAAAATTAGATTATTCAATTCAACCCAATACATTACAAATTTGTTGAAGAGCTTAACATTTGCAAGCCATAGGCTCCAAAAAGTTTCAAACAACAATGATTTCAAGCCACCATAATAAAAGACTACACATATCTCCGTTGAATACTCCCTACAATCTTTTTTTTATCGACAAAAAAAACAAGTTTTATTAAGTTAAGGGCCATAATGGCATGATAAAGACTTATAAATACTCCCTACTATCTTAAACAGAACACCACACCATCTATGATAGTGGGTTGGATGACTGTGAAACTGGAGAAGAAATGTGGTGGGCTAGGGATCCCTGACTTAAGGATTAGGAACGAATTTTTACTTTTGAAATGGTGGTGGAGATTTGGCTATGAGAAGCATAGTCTTTGGAGAAGGGTCATCTGCAGCAAATATGGGGGATCCACTTTGGGCTGGTCTCCAAAGCATGGCTCAAATCCTAAACTCACCCCTCATTGGAAAGCTATTATGAATTCTGGGGCAACAGATGATTCGTACTCTCAAGATGATGTACCAAGAAAATTGCAAGCTGGAGGTGGGGAATGGTTCTTCAACTAGGTTTTCGATGGATAGATGGGTGGGTAACCAACCTTTGGCTTTTCAATATCCTAGATTGTTCCTTCTATCTCAGCAGAAGGATAGTCTCGTGTGCGAATTACAACTAGGTTCTCCCTTTGTTTCTACATGGAATCTTCTGTTTAGAAGAAACCTTTTTTCTTGAAAGAAAGTGTCCCTTGAATTCCTACTAGAAACATTACGAAGCATCCCACTTGACCCATCCAAAAATGACAAATTATTATGGAAAAGAGAAAAGGATGGCAGTTTTTCAGTAAGATCTCTTGAGAATTTGCAAGATATAAGTATGGGGGTTAATGAATCCTTTGTAGGTAGGGTGTGGAATCCTCTGGTGCCTCCTAAAGCCAAGTTCTTTGCCTGGTTGGGTACACTGGACAGAATCCCCACAAGAGAGCTTCTGATATATAGGCATTTCCTTTCTTCAAGTGCATTTGGCTTCTGTGTTTGTTGTGAAAATTCTATGGAATCTACCTCCTATCTGCTCCTCCTTTGCTCGATTACTTGGAAAGTATGGGCTGATATCCTTAACTGGTGAGGTGTGTACTAGGCTTTCCCAAAAGATCTGGTCTCATTATTCCACTAATGGTTTCGTGGAGATGGCTGAGGGTTGCAATGCATTATCTGGACAAGGATGTTTTATGCTGCTCTGTGGTCCATAAGGTTAACTAGGAATAAGAAAATCTTCAAGCTGGAATCTGCAAGCTAGAAACAAACCCCCGAGGAAGCGAAAAACAATGTTGCGTTATGGATTAAGGCTACTATCAGAGTTTCAGACTTCATGGTTGAGGACATCCGTTATCGGATTAATGCAATGAGATGCTTGAAAACAAGAAAACATTCTCACTAGCTTTGGTGTTTGTGTTTTGTTTCTATTTCTTTGGTTTTCCCTCTTGTACCCACGGCTTAGTAGGCTGCTTGCCTTCTGTGCGTGTTCTCTCCCTCCCCCTTCTTCCCTTTTATGGTTTGCATGGGTCTGTTTGGGTCTGATTGTAACATTTTATGTCTGTATCTCGCTATTCTGGCTCCAAGCCTCTTATTTATATATATTCCTTGTTCCTTTTGCTGATAAAAAAAAGAGAGAGATATTGCATCAAATGCAAAGTATCTTTGAAGCTTTCAACAACTACAGCAAAAATTAAAAACTCCATTGGCATAATATTTCTTCTTGCGAGAAGATCAAGAGCCAGAATCTTATTTAGAATAACTAACTTGGGAAATACTTGAATCTTAAAAGGGATGAATCTTTTTTTTAAAAATAATTTTGAATAGTGAGGCAATAGCATATACACCTTGCCATTTTTATTTGTGCTTTTGTATTGCTCAAAGAATTTCTTAGAGCTCTGATTTACCACGTAAAGATCCTTCCGATAAGATCACTGGTTTGTTTGTTCTTGTTCAAATTGCTTTAGTTGTGATTTCTTGTAACCTAGACTTGGCATATAGGAAAAATGGTTTTACGAATATGGTAATTGGTGTTTATCTACATCTAGTTGGGAGCACTAATATGAATTTTGTTAAAAAGTAACTTAAGCTTAAGAATCTGTGTTAAAAATTCTAAGTTTAATTTAGTGACTTCATTTGGTCTCCAAACAAATTATATCATATTTCAATTATTTCAAGTGTATGTTTGAAAGGTGCTAGGAATCCACTTAGAGCTACTAACTTGTTATTGCATCTCACAAATCATAAGAAGTTGAAATCCCTTTCATATTGAAAACAAAAATGATATTTTGGATACCCTAGAGTGAAGATGGAAAGACACAAAAGAAAGTAAAAAACAATAAATTGAACATATAAGAATGACATAACAAGTAGAAAGAAAAGTGAATGATGAATATATTGTTTTCAGTCAGCAAATACACACACTCCCACACCTTGTTGATGACAGGGTTAGCAGTCCTCACCTTTTATTTAGAATAGTAAACACATACCATTGGATCAAAGACCACTTGGTAATGATCAAATTTAAAAGAATAAGCTTTTTTTTAAAACGTTAAAAAAGGCATAATTGCTAGAAAAGCATCCTCAGTTGATTTAAGAAAATTTTCAACATAAACGTACAACTGAACAATGTCAATGTAAGACCCTGACCCATTTTTTTTTTTTGGCATTTTTCGTCGCGCGTTTAGTGTTTTCATTACAGCATATTTATATGCGTTTTTATGTATGTTCGAGGGTAGAGATGCATGTGGGGTTGGTTCCCGAGGCCGTTGGCCAATGCAGTGCGAATTTTAAAAAAAAAAGATATTTTGGTGGCCTATAAATATCTCGCGTTAGATATTTTCAAAAGATATTTTCAAAATTTCTCAACTAAATTTCCTTTTTATCTCTACCTTCTCTTAAACTTCTGGAGGACCCAAGGCTCAATTTTTGAAAATCCAACAACGGATCCTTACTATTAGCACGGTTGGCTACGGGTTCATCCGGAGAGAATTTTATTTCGGCGAAGTTTGATTTTGCATATGGATCGAAACGTCGAGTTTTTAACTCACCGAAGTAGGATCCTAGACTCTCATAGCTTATAAGAGTGCTACGTGTAATCGTGTGTGTTTTTGCCTGTTAAAAATACACGAATAAGTTATCTATGTTTCAAAAAGATCGGGTTTTGGTTCAATTTGTTTTTGCGTTGTTTTTGGTTGGGTGAAGCAAGTTTTGAGAGTTTTGGGGCTTGTGTATGTCCGTGGGTGTTAAAAATATGTGAGTTGGTAGGTTTATGTGTGTTTTGAAGTATCGTAGTAGGTGTTTGAGAGTTTTGGTGCTTAGAATAGAAAATAGGGGAAAATCTGGGCTGTTCTCGGGCGTCTGGGTGCTCGAGCACCCGTCTATCCGCTCGAGCAGACTGGCTACACAGGGCCATTTTATTTTGATCATGTTCCCCTCATCTGGACTCAAAATTGGGTCATTCTTGTGCTCAAATTGAAGCATCGGAAGTCGTCTTTCTAATGACACCTCTCTCATAATAAAATTCTTTTTGTATAAAAAGTTATGATCAAAATAGTGTGTGTGTCAAAAAAATTTAACCGTTTTCACCCATATTTGACCAAATGCTTTGGAAAAGGTTATCTTTCATCCTTTTTGGAACTTTTTATCAAATTTCTTGTTCCTTGGGAAGTTCTTGTGGTTTGGTGGTTGGATTTTGGTTTCCAATTGGTTTCCTACGATATTCAATCGATTGATATATGGGATTAGTCGACTGAAATACTGTTGAATTCTTTTTGGGGTTCGATTAGTTATGTTATGGCTTTGGGGGTTGTGTCGTGGCCTCGGGTATTGGTGTAGGTGCCATCCTCGGGTGTGACGTGCAAGGAGATGTGGGTGTGAAGTATGGTTAGGTGCCTGGTGTTTGTTCTTCATTGGGTGAGGGGGGCATTTGGGCCCGTGGTTCTTTAGGAAAGGGTGGTGCTTGTGAAAAAACGAGGTTTTGGGGTTAGCCTTCGGGTTAGACTTGGTTTTTGTGGGTTGTTGGTGGTCCATGTGAGTGGATGTCAGGTGCAGTGATGGGTAGCATCATGATGTGAAATTTATACGTGGCTTTATGCATTTATAACTCTAGTTTTATTTATGCATGTTATGAGACGAAAATGTGGTCTTGTATGATTTTGAAATGGTTTTGAAACATAAGACGAAAATTGTGGTCTTATATGGATTTGAATCATGAGACGAAAATGTGGTCTTATGCGATTTTAAACATAAGACAAAAATGTGGTCTTATATGATTTTGAAATGGTGTTACCCTGGCTAACAATGGACGAAAACGTGGTTCGATGAATGTTAGCCCTGGTTGACAATGGACGAAAATGTGGTCCGACATATGTAACCCTAGTTAACGATGCACTTGTGTGCGAATACCTGAATGACGAAAATGTAGTCCTGATGATGCACTTGTGTGTGAGTATCTGAAGGACAAAAATAAGGTCCTGAAGAGGCATGTGTTGCGTGTGTTGCATGTGGTGCATTGGGCGAAGTGCATGGATTGCTTGAGTTATCTCCAGTTGTTGTAGAGCTGTTGTTGAGGCTTGCAAGTCAGTTTAAATATGTATTCATGTGCTGCATACATATACTTGTTTTCTTTAGGACTCGTGCCAGTCGTGTTATCAAACCGTTTTAAAACTATTTTCTGACTCTGAAGAGTTGTGATCTAAAATCATTTTCAAACTGTTTTAAGGCTTGAAAGAGAGTCGAAAATCACATGTCATTTTTTGGGCATGTTTAGCTTACATTTTCTGTTTGTCTTGTTTCTGCTGATTTTTGGCTCACGGTGTAGGATTTAAAATACTTTTCAGGTATCGATCACGTAGGTTGATCTAGAGGCGCCAAAGGGGCAGAAGATCTGTAGTCTTCCTTTTTACTCGTTTTTAAACATGTATGCTGTAACATATTTTTTCAATGTTGAAACTGTGTAATGTAAGCCTTTTGGCGATTATATACAATGCATGTATGGTTTATATTGAGAGTGTATTCTCGGGTTGGGTGTTATGCTTGGTTGCTTGTGGGTGTTTCACGTGACTCGAAATTTGGGGCGTGAAAACTTAGTATCAGAGCTCTAGGTTCGAATACCTAAGAGCCGTGAAAAGAGGGTATATCACCGTGTGAGGTTGATTCCATGTGCTTAGATGCTTTAATAACATAAACGTGTTAACATGTTAAGCATGAGATGTTGTGTATATGTGAGCATGGGGGTTGAACATTAGAATTTATTAGTCTTGCCTTCGAGCATTTGGATTAACAAACTTGGAAGCCAAGTTAGAAACGCTTTTAGGTGACGTGATTTCTAGTAGAGAATCTGAGTAGGTTATCCGGATTGACGCGTCACTCTTGTCGGTTCTCCTCGGTATGTGGGGTTGGTTTAGCATGAACCTATGTGTCTATGTGTTAGCATGCTTATGTGGTTCGTGTTTATATGTTGCATCTTACGTTTTGCGTTGTTTTCATATAGACGTGATATCTGCGAGGAGAGGGCGAGGCCATGGTTAAGGCCGTGGCCGTGGTGTTGGCTAAGGGGATGTTCCTATCATTGTTGCGTGCGCTAGTGGGCTCCATCGGTCAGTTGGTTGAGGCCGCTACAGGTGAAATTGCTAGAGATAGAGAGGTTGTTTCTGAGTCGAGGGGGACGATGGCGATGAGAGAGTTCATGGGTCATGACCCTCCGATCTTTGCTGAGGATCCTGATCCCATTGTTGCGATAGAGTGGTTGGAATTGATGACCCAAATCCTTGACACACTGTAGATAGCCGAGGACGAGTTGCGAGTTTCTTTGGCCACTTATTAGATGAGAGGTAATGCTCACGCATGGTGAAAATATGCCCGAAACACTGTGGGGGTCACATGGGCAGCCTTTACGGGAGTTTTTCTGGAGAAATACTTTCCGGCTTCGAAGAGGGACTTGTACAAGGAGGAGTTCTACACTCTCACCCAGGGGGAGATGGATATTATGTAGTATGAGGCCAAGTTTACGAGCATATCCCAGTTTTCACCAGAGTTGGTGAGCACAAACGAGCTGCGTTCGATGAGGTTTGAGCGGGACTTGAGGCCAACGATCAAGGAGCGTGTGGCTGCAATGGGATTTTGTGTGTTCACAGAGCTAGTAGAGGCAGCAACGAGGATTGAGAATGCTTTGATTGGGATTCGGGTTTCGAGGGAGGCCATAACATCACAAGCTGGGACAAAGGTGCAGACAAGTGGGCGCTCCAACAAGAGGCAGAGGTCCTCTAGTCCTAGCTTTCATCCATCTAGACCACAGCAGTTTTTAGTACCATCACCATTAGTGGCCTCGCTTGGGAGGCTAAAGTAGAGGGAGTTGATTTTTTATCGATGCAGGCAACCCGGGCATTATGCAACGGATTGCCTACAGCCGAAGCCATCCCGGAGTTTGGCACCAGTGCAGCCACAGGGGAGGGAACCACCAGTTTGCTACAGGTGTGGTCTGTCCAGACATATTCACAGGAATTGTCCTCAAGGAGGCAATGCGCTGAGTAGGGAAGGCACACCAATGGGTTCGTATGTGATGGGTCCATCTGAGTACCGACAGCAGCCTCCTATAATTCAGACTTCTCGAGTGATAGATAGGGGAACTTCAGTTCAGTCGGTACGACAAGCGACGGTCCCGGGTGGTGGACAGGCCGGGGCGACATTAGGTCGTGCGTATGCTCTCATAATTCCCAGTTCTTCTAGGGTACCGGTTGTGCCTGAGGATGCAGCTATGCCTTCAATTAGCAGAGGTACTTTCTGAGTATACAGGCTTTGGGCCAGTTTCTTCCTTTCATTTGTTGAGGGTTGATGATGGATTCCATGGGTGATGTGCTTTGTTGAGGTAGCAGTTGATGAGGATGTGAGATTGGGGTGAGTCGTAGATCCCGTGTCTTTAAGATAGTTGGCTATTGTTTAGGATGCCTGACCTTGTTTGACTATATCCTAGGAACGATTTGGCTGACCATCTCGTGTTTGTGTCGATGGTGATCAATGCGGTTGTTTTCTTTGACCTTGTGCTGAATTTCGGGGTCAAAATTTCTTTAAGGGGGTAGAGTTGTGAGACACTAACCCGTTTTCTTTTTTTGACATTTCTCGACGCGCATTTAGTGTTTTCGTTACAGCATGTTTATATATATTTTTATGTATGTTCGAGGGTAGAGATGCATGTGGGGTTGGTTTTCGGGGCAGTTGGCCATTGCAGTGCGAATTTCAAAAAAAAGATATTTTGGTGACCTATAAATATCTCACGTTAGATATTTTTAAAAGATATTTTGAAGACTTCTCAACTAAGTTTTCTTTTTCTCTCTGCCTTCTCTCTAACTTCTTGGGGGCCTGGGGCTCAGTTTTTAATGATCCAACAGCGGATCCCTGCTATTGGCATAGTGGGCTACGCGTTCATCTGGACAGAATTTTATTTCGACGAATGTTAGTTTTGCACGTGGATCAGGACGTCGAATTTTTAACTCATCGAGATAGGATCCTAGACTCCCGTGGCTTATAAGGGTGCTACGTGTAATCGTGTGTGTTTTTACCGATTACAAATGCATGAAAAATCAATCTATGTTTCAAAAATATCGAGTTTTGGTTCAAAACTATTTTTGCGTTGTTTTTTGTTGGGTGAACTGGGTTTTGAGGCTTTTTGTTCAGTGGTTCTTGATGTTTTGAGCTCATGTATGTCCGTGGGTGTTAAAGATATGCAAGTTGGTTGGTTTATGTGTATTTTGAAGCATCATAGTGAGTGTTTGAGAGTTTTGGGGCTTGGAACAGAAAACAGAGGAAAATCTGGGCTGTTCTCGGGCGTCTGGGCGCTCGAGTGCCTGTCTACCCGCTCGAGCAGACTGGTTGCGCAGGACTGTTTTATTTTGATCATATCTTCCTCATCCAAGCTCAGAATTGGGTCATTCTTGTACTTAAATTGAAGTCCCGAAAGTCTTATTTCTAATGACACCTCTCTCATAATAAAATTCTTTTTGTAGAAAAAGTTATGATCAAAATAGTAAGGGTGTGTCACAATTTTTAACCGTTTTTCACCTATTTTTGGCCGAATGCTTTGGAAAAGGTTATTTTTTTATCCTTTTTGGAACTTTTTATCAATTTTTTTGTTCCTTGGGATGTTCTTGTGGTTTGGTGGTTGGGTTTTGGTTTTCAATTGGTTTCCTATGGTATTCACTCGATTGATATTTGGGATTAGTCGACTGAAATACTGTTGAATTCTTTTTTGGGTTCGGTTAGTTATGTTGTGGCTTTGGGGGTTGTGTCGTGGCCTCGGGGGTCGTGTCGTGGCCTCGAGTGTTGGTGTAGGTGCCGTCCTTGGGGGTGACGTGCATGGTGAGATGTGGGTGTGATGTACGGTTAAGTGCGTGATGTTTGTTCTTCGTTGGATGCGGGGAGCATTTGGGCCCGTGGTTCTTTGAGAAAAGGTGGTGTTTGTGAAAAACCGAGGTTTTGGGGTTGGCCTTCGAGTTAGACTTGGTTGTTGTGGGTTGTTGATGGTCCATGTGAGTGGATGTCGGGTGTCAGGTGCTGTGACGAGTGGCGTCATGATGTGAAATTTATACGTGACTTTATGCATTTATAACTCTAGTTTTATTTATGCATGTTATAAGACGAAAATGTGGTCTTATATGATTTTGAAATGGTTTTGAAACATAAGATGAAAATGTGGTCTTATATAGATTTGAATCATGAGACGAAAATGTGGTCTTATGCGATTTTAAACATAAGACTAAAATGTGGTCTTATATATTATTTTGAAACGGTGTTAGCCTTGGCTGACGATGGACGGAAATGTGGTTTGATGAATGTTAGTCCTGGCTGACGATGGACAAAAATGTGGTTCGATATATGTTAACCCTGGTTAACGATGCACTTGTATGCGAGTATCTGAAAGACGAAAACGTGGTCTTGACGATGCACTTGTGTGTGAGTATCTGAAGGACAGAAATCAGGTCCTGAAGAGGCATGTGTTGCGTGTGTTGCATGTGATGTGTTGGGCGAAGTGCATGGATTGCATGAGTTATCTTCGGTTGTTGTAGAGCTGTTGTCGAGGCTTGCTAGTCGGTTTAGATATGTATTCATGTACTACATACATATACCTATTTTCTTTGGGACTCGTGCGAGTCGTGTTATCAAACCATTTTTAAACTATTTTTTGACTCTGGAGAGTTGTGATCTAAAACAGTTTTCAAACTGTTTTAAGGCTTGAAAGAGAATCGAAAACCACATGTCATTTTCCGGGCATGTTTAGCTTACATTTCATGTTTGTCTAGTTTCTACTGAGCTTTGGCTCACGATGTGAGATTTAAAATATTTTTCAGGTACCAATCATGTAGGTTGATTCGGAGGTGCCGAAAGGGAAAAGATCTGTAGTCTTCCTTTTTGCTCATTTTTAAGCATATATGCTGTAACATATTTTTTCGGTGTTTGAACCATGTAATGTAAGCCTTTTAGCGATTATATATAATGCGTGTATAGTTTATATTAAGAGTGTATTCTCGGGTTGGGTGTTATGTTTGATTGCTTATGGGCATTTCACGTAATCCGGAGTTTGGGGGGTGACAGTTAAAGCCCATTAAGAGAAATACTTAAAATGTCATATATTTAAACTTTCCATCGTTCGATCCTTTTGAACCGAAAAAGCATCATGAGTTGATTTAAGAAAATTTTCAACATAGATGTAAAAATGAATAAATATTATAATATCTCATTCCACATCAACAAGTGATAAAAAATAAACCTGATATATATTAAAACATGTGGTCTAGTCCTAATGATTTGAACTTAAATATTATGTGCCATATTATTAGGCTTTTCATTTTACTTTCTTTTAGTACTTTACTTAAATTGTTACACACTAATTGTTCCTTTTGATAAGAAAAGAAAATTAACTTTATAACATGTAATGAAAAAATATGTCGATATAATTAACAACTAAAGTGTCTTTACTAATCTTGAACTAAATAACCTCTACTAATCTTGAACCACCTCAAGAAAATACAAAAAAAAACAAAAACAAAAACAAAAACAAAACAAAACAAAAGCCTATTGCACCATTATTCTACAAACCTCAAATGGCTCCTATATCTTTGCTATAAATCCCCCATGTAAATCCCCATGGGGGTTGGGGTTGCTACATGCAATATCCTTTCTTTTATTGTATTACATACACACAAGTAGTTCATAATCAATCTAAGTACCATGGAAAACCTTTTCTCAATGACTTGATTTCAATTCTTTGTGCCCCATTTGGTAACCCCCATATGGTAACATTTATAGTTTCTTATTTTTTGTATATAAAAAATAAAAAAAAACATATTTTTTGTTTATTTTTATAAAAAAAATAAAAATAAAAACATATTTGGTACATAAATATTTAAAAAGTGGTGGTTGGAGATTGTGAATGAATATAGTGGTTGAAGGTAGTGATCGAATGTAGTGGTCAGAGGTTTTAACCAGTGACGATAACAAAAAGTAGTGATGGTGGTCGAAAGTGGTGATCGGATGCGGTGACCGTATATAGTTTTCAAAGGGTGTGGCCGGATGGTAGCGGTCAAAGATGATAGTCGGTGGTGATGACCGGATGTGTAAATTTAGGATGATAGCAAGAAATAGTGATAGTGGTCGAAAAAGGTAATCGGAGGTGGTGGTTGGAGACAGCAGTCAGAGGCGATGGCCGTATGTGGTAATCAGATGTGGTAGCCAGAGGTAGTGATCGGAGGTGGTGGCCGGAGGGGTGGCCAAATGTGGTGGTCGGAGACAGTCATTGGAGTTAGTAGGCGGATGTAGTAGCTGGAGGTGGCGGAAGAAAAAAAAAAGAATGAAAATATATTTACAAAACAAGTGAAAACACATTTTTCAGTTTATAAGAATTTTGTAAATTTTAAAAACTATTTACAGTTTTTTAAAAACAAAAATAATTACCAAACATGTTTTTGTTTCCAATTTATAAAAAAATTTAAAACAAAAATAGAAAACAAAAAACATAAACGTTCGAATCTTCGAGCACTAGTAGTGCCCTAATGCTTGTCCTTTGACAAGAGAAAGATGATAAGAGCGAGGTTTAAGTGTCATCCGGTGCTCTGAAAGTGGATTTCAAAAGCTTTTCCTTTGGAGGTTTCCTAAACCTCTAAAGTCCCATGTATCTAAAGGTACCCATACCAAAGAAGGAAGCCATGATGATGAAGATTTGCCTAACTCTTTGCCATCTAGCAAAAGTTCAGAGAATAATGAGATGACGGAGCAATGAGAGCTAGACGCTTTGGCAATTCTTAGCCAAGTGAACAAATCGACTTTTGAGGTATGTAGCTTGGAGCAGAGTGCTCAAGCTAAGGTGGACTAAACCACAATGGATCAAGAGATAGCTGTTGGGTTCGATCTGTAAAAGGAAACTCATGTCAATGGCCTCGAGATTAGGGTATCAACTAATAAAAACCCTTTAGCCATAGAAGACAAGAGGGTGTTTTTGAATTCAAAAGTTGATGAGACAAATGGGAAAAAGACAAGAGCACTAGGCCCAGCAAGAGCTAGTCCAGAATCCCTTTTGAGGCCAAGCACTAGGGTGGGAACAGCTTTATGCACAATTCAGTAAAATGGAAAATTAAGCCATTGGACCATCTTAGGCTTAGACGTTGAAGTTGGAACCCAGACTTTTATTAAGAAGCAAAGAAAGAAGTTACTAATGGAATTGGGCTATACAAAGGTCAAAAGAAGTCGCACCAAATTGAACAAACAATCTAAGTAGAGAAAAGAAGAGGGCGTTGATCAATCTTCTCTATCTACCATAGACATCCAGAATTGAAATGCTTTGACCATAAGAGAGGCTAAGTTTGTAGGGACCCAGTCCCGTTTGAATTGTATTTAAATAAACAATAGCATGTTGTGGGTTTTACGTGATGACGGTGAAATGTGTGAATCGCATGTGAGAATTAAAATTTGAGCTTGAGAACCATTGTTGTGGGTTGTTTGGGTGAAGTTTGTTCGGATTCTCACCCAGCGATAACTACTCGAACGGTGGAGAGCCCACTCGAGCAGACTGTCGGCTAGCAAACTTTAAGTTACAGGTTTAAACATTTTAATCCCATTCTTTTCATCTCTCTCTCTCTCTCTCTCTCTCTCTCTCTCTCTCTCTCTCTCTCTAGAACAAGGTTTGAGAACTGCGGTTGGGTTTGGGGAGTTCTAGGAGCCCTTTTTGCTCTTCTTGAGTGGATCCATTGCTTCCCTCTCAGTTGAATACTCGTTAGACGCTTGAACTCGGCGTTAGAAGCTTCCTTCTCACCTTTCAGTTGGAGATTCTCGCGATTAAAGCTTGCTAGGGCTCCTTCCTTGTAGATCTATAATCAAAGTAGTAAGATCTATGACTATCTATGAAGATTTATTTTATATGTGATGTAAATTTTAAGTTTATACATGAAAATGTGATAAATCTATATTTTAAAAATTCTAAGTTGTGATTTGGGGTTAAACCATATTGAATCTTGTTGTATTTTGATTTTGATAATATCATGTGGGAACCTTTAAATTGTATTTTGAAAACTTAAGGTTTGGCAGTTATCAAGATTATGGAGATTTGGGGGTTTTTGGGTCGTTGGATCTGAATGGTAAAATTTGTTGAATTTTTGACAAATTAAGACTTGGATTACCTTATTGTTTTATAAATTTCATGAATCTTGGGAATAAATGAAAACGGTGTAGTGTTGGGTTGGAAAATTTGAATAAATTTCATGAATTGGAAGAAAGTGAATGATGGCATGTGATATAGAATTTGAACGTAATTCAAGCATGAATTTGATAAAGATAATTGAATGATTGATATTGGAACCTTTAATGGTGATGGGTTTGGCGAGAGGAACCGGTTGACGGTTGGACTCGCGTTAGTTTAGTTGTGAATGACTTAATTAAAGTACCGTGTGAATGGAATGGATGATTAAGTGTGGGCACGAGCTGCTCCTTGGTGAAAGTTCAAAAACTTGGGCAATGTAAGGTAGGCCTTTCCTTCGGGTTAATTCTCATAAAAAGCATGCTCTTGGGCAGCCTACCCATCGATGTTTGCGAGAGAAATCGAAAATGTGCACTTTTTGTGTCGGCCTATAAAATGGATATTTATCCATTGGGCCTCGCGTGACCCGATGGCGATAAATACGCCTGGGTCTATAGGCGACGCCCGAGCCTTACTACTTAATTAAATCAATGAATGAAATTGGGTTGGTAAGCCATATAATATGAACGATGAATGGAAGATTTTGGGAAAAACCTTAAAAATGGTGGTTTATGGGAAATGTAAGGAAATGGATTGAAATGGGGACTCATTGGAACAGTGTTGGGTTTGTGTTGGCAGGACTAATAGGTTAATTTAATGTGTGCGTTGGTTTGGGTAAGAAAATAAAACCGGTTATGTGAATGAGAATTTACTGGAAAAGTGGATTTGGTTTTTGGTTTAAACGTGCCATGCATTCACATGACCATCTTTACATATCATGCATTTATTCATATGTAGTCTATTTCCTACAAGCCTTGGCTTATGTTGTTTAATAGCATTTCAGATGGTAACGAAGAGAAGGCAATTGAGTGAGGAGCATGATCTCGGAGATGCTTTTTTGTGTAGTTTTGGATAAGATTACATATTCATAATAGATTATTTTGAGAAATGAATTGTTCATGTAATTCTTTTTGGAACATATTGGATGAATGTTTATGGGTTGGAGTAACCCGGCTTGTAAGACCCTAAGGTCATGATTTGATATTGTGTATGCATGTGAGAGCGTAAGGTCCGTATTTTGGCTTGAGTTCCTCGTTGTGGAATGTGAAGTTACGACTTTCAAACATTCAATTTCCAAGTTTTCGGGTTGAATGGAGTGGTTTTACTACCAAATGTATGTGTTACTTCAATTTGGCCATATCTTGAAACAGGTTCAAACGATGTGAAAAATCAAGCGTTTTCCCAACAGTTAGAAAAATTTTCAAAATTTGGGCAAGAAGCTCTCGAGTACCACACCACTCAAGCGGTGAATGGCCCGCTCGAGCGGACAACCGCTGTGCAAAAATTTTTGGACTTGTTTTAAAACGAAAAGGAGTTTGGTAGGTTTTTCTTAAGTACCCTAGGGTACAAATGGTGGCATGTCTGGGGAATTGTTTTACAGAATAAAATCTTTTTGTCACCTCTTACCTGGTCCTCTATATGGATTTATTAATTGGAAATTGGGGCGTTATAGATTGGTATCAGAGTCTTAGATTCGAATACCTAGCAACCGTGGAGTGGTTGATCCATTGCGTGAGAGTTTACATTGATGTGTGACATTCATGACTTAGTGTGCTAGCATAAAATACCTTAGATATAACTTGACATTTGCATGATATGCGGTATTTGGGCATGGAGATTAGACTTTTAGGATGCTATGTCGTGCCCTTGGGCGACCAGTCAACTAGTTTCGGGTTCGAGTTAAAAAGGGGTTTGGCCTACGTCCGTTCTAACCAAAAATCCAAACGAATTACTCGGATTGACGTGTCATTGCGATTAGTTCTCCTCGTTATGTGTTGCATGAAGTATGTTAATGCGACGATATGTGTTATGTGATATCATGTTGAGGGATGGTGTTGCCCGTGAGAGATAAGTGGGTTTAGACCTTGTTATCGATATCTTCCTTTTATCCTTTCTTATATAGAGCGATGTTGCCGAGACGCGGTAGAGACCGAGGTCGCGGCTGGGGTCGCGCATATGCCTACGTTCCAGAAGAAGGGGATGTGCATTCCCCATAGAAACAAGCGAGCGAAGTTGATGTTGTTCAGAAGATGCTCACGACGATGCGAGCATTAGCCGATGCGGCTAGGGTTGGAGCCAGAGCTCCCGAGCCAAGTTCTTTGGTAGCCATGAGAGAATTTTAACGATTGGATCCTGCAACCTTTTCTGGGGAGTCGGACCCTAAAGTTGCAACCGAGTGGTTAGAGGTAACCACGATGATCTTCGATACCTTGGAGATCATGGAAGATGAGCTGAGGGTGAGGTTGGCGGCGTTCCAACTCTGAGAAGACGCTTGGCAGTGGTGGAAGTTTGCTAAGATGACGGTGGAGGGAACGCGGGCCGCCTTTACTAGAGCCTTCTTGGAAAAGTATTTTTTGGGGTCTTCGAGGGATATGTATCGGGAGAAATTTCTCTCTCTTATTCAGGAAAATTTGACAGTCGTCTAGTATGAGGCCAGGTTCGCGAATCTATCGCGCTTTGCACCCAAAATGGTGGTAACAAAGGAGTTATGCACCAAACGGTTTGAGAGAGGCCTTCGGCCCTCGATCAAGGACAGGATCGTGGCGTTGGGTTTTCTTGTCTACAGAGAGCTGGTGGAGGCCGTTATCCAGGTTCATAATGCAATGGCGAAGAGCCGCAAGATGAGGGGGAGCAAGTCGCATCAGGGAACTTCTGGGGCACAGCTTAAGGGCCGTTAGGTAAAGAGACAGAAGTTAGGAGGATCGGGTTTTTACCCTGTGGGATCTCATCAACAACCACAATCGGCACCCTCACCCTCTATGGGTTCGTCTGGACGTTCTGAACGTCAGGAGATAGTGTGCTACACGTGCAAACGGTCAGGGCACCGTGCTAGGGATTGCACGCAAAGGGGATAGTCGTAGAGTTAGACTCAGGAAAGGACCCCATTTTTATGTTTTCAGTGTGGTCAGCTGGGACACATATGTCGAGATTACCCTCAGGGAGGGAATGGTCAAGGTGCTTTAGGAGCATATCAAGGGAAGGCATCACAGGGACGGCAGGGCCATGGCCAGTCACAGCAGCAGTCAGGGGTACAATCGATGAGGACTGTAGATGGGGCTACTTCGGCCCAGTCAGTGAGGCAGCCTGGGGCTAGGGGAACAGTGGACAGAATCAGGGGCGAGTGTATGCCCTCGTAGAGCCTAGCACTTCAATGGCACCTGCGGTGCCAAATGCAGCAACTAACCCTTCAATCATTTAAGGTACCTTCCTTGTGTACATTGGGGTTAGAGGTAGATGTGTTGGGTAGCGCCTTGTGTGTAGAGACACCGATTGGTAGGGCTGCCATGTTGAGACATATATTTAGAGCCTGTGAGATAGAGGTCGCCGACTGCCATCTGGTATTCGATTTTGTCCTGCTCGATATGGCCCCTTTTGATATCATCCTAGGGATGGATTGGTTGACCACCTTTCATGCCTTCATTGATTGTGGCCGATGATGAGTGTTTATTTGCACATCGAAGGGAGATTTTTTCTATTTTGTGGGCAATCAGAATGTTGGTTTAGTGGCTAGACCTCTTTATTCACGGGACTGAGGCAATTTCAACCTCCTTTTCTGAGCCTTATCAATAAGTGAGACATGTCTGACTCATAGAGAGTTCCCTCTCGTAGTTTGAAAATTTTTGGACATTTTCCCGGATGATCTGTTCGAGCTTCCGCCATAGCAGGAAGTGGAGTTTTCCATTAACCTTTTTCCAAGGATCGCCCCCATTTTTATGCCTTCATACCATTTTGCAACGGCCAAGCTGTTAAAGCTAAAGGTGCAGGTCTAGGAGTGTTGGACAAGGGTTTTATTCATCCTAATGTGTCAGCTTGGGGAGCACTAGTGTCATTTGCAAAGAAAAGGGATGGGTCACTACACCTTTGTATAGATTATCGTAGGTTAAACCACATAACCATTAAGAACAAGTTCCTTATGCCCCGTATCGACGACTTGTTTGACCAATTGAAGGGTTCGTGTTGTTTTTCGAAAATAGACTTGAGATCGAGCTGCCATCAGTTGAGAGTTAAGGAGGATGACATTCCAAAGACCGCTTTTTGCACTCGATATAGGCACTTTGAGTTCTTAATCATGCCATTCGAACTGACTAACGCACCGGCGACATTTATGGATCTTATGAACCATATCTTTCATCAGTACCTCGATAGGTTTGTGGTAGTGTTCGTGGATGACATCCTCATTTGCTCACCATCTGATGAGGCTCATGAGGAGCATCTTCGAATTGCTCTATAGTTGTTGCAGGAGCATCGGTTATATGCAAAGTATGATAAGTGTGAGTTTTGGTTGCCCAAGGTGAAATTTCTAGGGCATGTATTGTCGGGAGATCGAGTGGCAGTGGACCCCTCTAAGATAGAAGCAGTGACATGTTAGGAGTGGTCGAAGAACGCGTTTGAGATTCGTAGTTTCTTAGGCTTGGCAGCTTACTACCGACGATTCTTAAAAGATTTTTCTAGACTTGTAGCGCCTATGACACGCCTCACACGGAAGGGAGTTAAGTTCGTGTGGAACTACAGTTGCGAGTTCGCCATTAAGACCTTGAAGGAAAGATTGACTAGTGCACCTATCTTGATTGTACCAAAAAGGAGACTTGGTTATGCTATGTATTGTGATGCGTCACATGAAGGATTGGGTTGCATGTTGATGCAAGAAGACAAGGTTGTTGCCTATAGATCGAGGCAATGGAAGATTCATGAGAAGAAATTACCCTATCCATGATTTGGAGCTCGCGGCGGTGGTCTTTGCTCTAAAGACCTAGAGGCACTATTTGTATGGAGAACGTTTTGAAGTGTTATTGGACCATAAGAGCTTGAAATATTTATTTTTGCAAAAGGATTTAAACTTGCGTAAGAGAAGATGGATGGAGTTCTTGGGCAATTACGACTTTGATCTGCAGTACCACCAGGCAAGGCCAATGTGGTTGCCGATCCCCTCAGTCGAAAATCCTTGACTTCATTAGCTCCCGATACCATGGGAGAATGGAGTATGCTTGGGGAGATTGGCGAGTACAACTTACGCTTGGGTAAGCCGGGTGAGTGTGCTATGTTGTTTACAGCGGTATCTCAGCCCTCCCTCGTCCAGCGTGTTATGGAGGCTCAACGATAGGATGCAGAGAGCTTGATGTTTAGAGACAGGGTTTTGAGTGGCGAGGATGCCAAGGAGTGGGCTATCCATTTCGACCAGAGTTTGAGGTTTGCCAGGAGGATCTTTGTGCCGGAATCATGTCGTGGTGACGTGCCCCGTGAGTTTCATCACTCTTGTTTGGTGGTGCATCCGGGTGGCACCAAGATATACCATGATATGCGTAGGCAGTTTTAGTGGAGTGGAATGAAGAGGAATGTTGCCCTATTTTTTTCGCATTGCCTAACTTGCCAGCAGGTGAAGGCCGAGCATCAGCGGCCGGCGGGTATGTTGCAGCCACTACCGGTGTCCGAATGAAAGTGGGAGAATATTACCATGGACTTTGTGTCGGAACTTCCTAGGTCGCCAAAAGGGGACGACGCTCTTTAGGTTATGGTGGATAGACTAACTAAGTCCACGCATTTTCTTCCCATCCGAATGACAGATTCAGTTGATAAGCTTAGCAAGCTTTATGTGAGTGAGATTATCATACTCCACTGAGTACTCATTGCCATCATCTCAGATCAAGATCCCCGCTTCACGTCACACTTTTGGCAAAGTTTGCAGTCCGCTATAAAAACGAGTCTACTTCTCAGTATTGCTTACCACCCTCAAACAGATGGCCAGTTAGAGCGCATCATTTAGATATTGGAGGATATGTAAAGAGCGTGTGTGCTAAACTTTTGGGAGTCGTGGGAAGACCATTTGTCATTAGTAAAGTTCGCCTACAATAACAGTTACCATTCAAGTATTGAGATGGCACCCTTCGAGGCCTTGTACGGTAGACCTTGTAGGTTACCCGTCTATTGGACAGACGTTGGGGAAAAGGCAGTGTTGCGGCCTGAGATTGTACGAGAGACCACGTTTAGTAACCGTGCAGACTCGTCAGAAAAGCTACGCAGATAAGAGGAGGAGACCGTTAGCATTTGAGGTGGGAGACCACATATTCTTGAAGGTCTCGCCGCGAAAGGGTTTAATGAGGGTTAGGAAGAGTGGGAAACTATCGCCGCGTCTTGTCGGGCCATTTGAGATCCTTGACAAGATTGGAGAGGTATCCTATCGCCTTGCTTTACCACCGCAGTTAGCGTCTGTACATAACATTTTCCATGTGTTCGTGTTGCGCAAGTATGAGCCAAACTCGTCTCATGTCTTAGATTGGGCCAAGTTGAGGGTAGATGATGATATTACTTACAAGAAGAGATCGGTAAAAATTCTTGATACCAAAGAAAAACTCCTACGAGGAAGGACCATAGCGCATGTGAAAGTTTTATGGCATCACCATGGCGTTGAAGAAGCCATGTGGGAACGAGAATCGGAAGTCCATGAGAAGTTCCCCGAGTTGTTTAATTCTTGATGTATGTCTAATTTTGAGGAAGAAATTTCCTAAGTGGGGGAGGTGTAGGGATCCAGTACCGTTTGAATTGTATTTAAATAAACAATAGTATGTTGTAGGTTTTACGTGATGACAATGGAATGTGTGAATCGCATGCGAGAATTAAAACTTGAGCTTGAGAACCATTGTTGTGGGTTGTATAGGTGAAGTTTGGAGGTGTCTGGCTTATAATTTGATTCATCCTTGCATCTTTTGTTTGGGTTCTCACCCAGCGTTGACCGCTCGAGCAGTGGGGAGCTTGCTCAAGCGGACTATCTGCGAGTAGACTTTAAGTTACGAGTTTAGACATTTTAACCCCATTCTTTTCATCTATCTCCCTCGCTCTAAAACAAGGTTTGAAACCTAGGGTTGGGTTTAGGGAGTTCTAGGATCCCTTTTTGCTCTTCTCGAGTGGATCCCTTACTTTTCTCTCAGTTGAATACCCGTTGGAGGCTTGAACTCGGTGTTAAAAGCTTCCTTCTCACCTTTCGGTTGGAGATTCTCGTGATTAAAGCTTGCAAGGGCTCCTTCCTTATGGATCTATCATCAAAGAGGAATGATCTATGACTATCTATGAAAATTTGTTTGATATGTGATGTATATTTTGAGTTTATATATGAAAATGTGAGAAATCTATATTTTGAAAATCCTAAGTTGTGATTCAGGGTTAAAGCATGTTGAATCTTATAGTTTTGGATAACTTGTGGTTTTTTTATCTTTATATTATCATGTGGGAATCTTTAAATTGTATTTTGAAAAGTTAGAGTTTGGAAGTTATCAAAATCATAGAGATTTGAGGGGTTTTGGGTCGTTGGACCCGAATGGTGAAATTGGTTGGATTCTTGACAAATTGGCACTTGGATTACCTTATTGTTATATAAATTACATGAACCTTGGGAACAAATGAAAACGGTGTGGTGTTGGGTTAGAAAATTTGAATAAATTTCATGAATTTAGGGAAAGTGAATGATGGCATGTAATATGGAATTTAAACATACCTCCGTATGTTAATTCAAGTATGAATTTGATAAAGATAATTGAATGATTGATAATAAAACCTTTAATGGTGATGGGTTTGGCGAGAGGAACCGAATTAATGATTGGGCACGAGTTACACCTCAATGAAAGACCAAAAACTTGCGCAATGTAAAGTAGGCCTTTCCTTCGGGTTAATACCCATAAAAGCGTGCTCTTGGGCACCCACCCATCGATGTTTTCGAGAGAAATCAAAAATGTGCACTTTTTGTGTCGGGCTATAGAATGGGTATTTATCCATTGGGTCTCGTGTGGCCTGGTGGCGATAAATACGCTTGAGTCTATTGGCATCATCTGAGCCTTGGTACTTAATTAAATCAATGAATGAAACCGGGTTGGTAAGCTATATAATATGAACAACGAATGGAAGATTTTGGGAAAAACCTTAAAAATGGTGGTTTGTGGAAAATGTAAGGAAATTGATTGAAATGGGGACTCATTGGAACCGTGTTAGGTATGTGTTAGCATGACTCACAGGTTAATTTAACGCGTGCGTTGGTTTGGGCAAGAAAATGAAAACTGGTTATGTGAATGATAATTTACTAGAAAAGTGAAATTAGTTCTTGGTTTAAACGTGTTGTGCATTCACATAACCATCCTTACATATCATACATTTATTCATATGTAATCTATTTTCTACTAGTCTCGACTAATGTTGTTTAATAATATTTCAGGTGGTAACAGAAAGAAGGCAATCGAGTGAGGAGCATGGTCTCCGAGACCCTTTTTTGTAGTTTTGGATAGGATTACAAATTCATGATAGATTATTTTGATAAATGAGTTGTACGTGTAATTCTTTTTGGAATATATTGTGTGATATCCTAGTATCCCACATCGAAAAAGAAGAGGGAGTTCTTGGGCTATCAAAAAAAACCTTGGACCCTTACATCTAACGAGGCCTTTTCCTAGGTGATAGAGATCCTAGAAGAACTCCGCAGTTAAACGTACTTATACTGGAGCAAAGCAAGGATGGGTGACCTCCTAGGAAGAACAAAAATGTGAGAGCTTTTACCCAAAGCGGACAATATTGTTACCATGAGAAGGGTCGCGGTGTTACAGATGGTTTCAGAGCCGACTCTCCTTACCTCCGAATGTGGGTATCTGCCGTCACGCGTGACATGTGGGCGGGCTACTAAGTGGGCAGGTCGATAAGGACTGACAGATTACCAAAGCTAGCAGACTACTGCATGGGGACGTATAGCCCTAAGGGAAGTGGATTTTGATATCCTGGTATCCCACATCGAAAAAGGAGGCAGAGTTCATGAGCTATAAAAAAAAAATCTTGAATTCTTACAACTAACGAGGCCTGTTTTCATGTGGTAAAGACCCTAGAAAAACTCCCTAATTAAGTGTGCTTACGCTGGAGCAATACAATGATGGGTGATCTCTTGAGAAGAACAAAACTGTGAGGACTTTTGTTCAAAGCGGGCAATAACGTTGCCATGAGAAGGGTCAAGGTGTTACATATTTGATGAATGTTTATAGGTTGGAGTAACACGGCTTGTAAGACCCTAAGGTCATGATTTCATATTGTGTATGCATGTGAGGGCATAGGGTCCGTATTTTGGCTTAGATTCCTCATTGTGGAATGTGAAGTTACGACTTTCAAACATTCGATTTCCAAGTTTCCGGGTTAAGTGGAGTGTTTTACTACCAAATGTGTGTGTTACTTCAATTTGGGCTTATCTTGAAGCAGGTTCAAAAGGTGTGAAAAATCAAGCGTTTTTCCAACATTTAGAAAAAATTTCAGAATTTGGACATAAAGCTCTCAGGTGTCTCACCACTCGAGCGGTGAATGGCCCACTCGAGCGGACAGCTAATGTGCAGAAATTTTTGGACTTGTTTTAAAATAAAAGGAGTTTTGCGGGTATTTCTTGGGTACCCTTGGGTAACCTTGGGTACATATGGTGGCATGTCTGGGGAATTGTTTTACAGAATAAAACATTTTCTTCATCTCTTACCTGGTCCTCTATATGGGTTTATTAATTGGAAATCATGGTGTTACAAAGTTGGTGCTTGAAAAAGGAAAATTGTTGGGATTGAAGTTTGGGAATGATGAAGTTTAAAAAGATCATGGAGATGGAGTCCAAAGAACATAATCTTTTAGATGCTACATACGAGTAAGATCGTAAAGTGAATGTTATTTGGAGCTATTTTGCTTATGTTGTTGTGTTAGCTTGATAAGTTATTGGTTAATATGAACTGGTATCGCCGAGTCCTTTGGTGCTATGATGAATTTGCTGAATTAGCATGGCTTGGCTAGGATGAAATTGCTAAGGGTTGGGAATGGCCTTGGATGCTGCGATTTCTTGAGTTATTATTGTTATTTTTATTGTTTCCTCTGGAGCCATGATGGAATTGTTGAATTGGCATGGCTTAGCGGGGTTGGCTTTGCTGAGTTTTGGAAATGGCATTGAGTGCTGGGAATGCTATGTGGATTTTTGTTGTTTTGCTGGTTTTACCGAGTGGAGTTAGGGGACAGGTGACCTTTTTATTGCCTTGCTATCCCATTTGCTTAAGCCTTGGTCAAGGATTTCATTTGTTGCCCTCGAGTTGTGTAGAGTATAGGTATCACAAGTTCTTACTGCACTGTTGTCATCTTCGTGGATAATCAATTTTGAGAAAGTCAAACCGCATGCTTAAAGGCAGCAATCCTCTTCTAAGGCTTTAGTGGAAGTAGTTTCAGAACTTCGACTCAATTGTAGGTTATCTAATGGAAGTTCTAGTCACCTTGGTACATTGACGGCTTTTGGTGATGGTTTTGGGGAAGGTTATTGGTTTTTGTTGCTTGTCTCTCTTTTCATGTTGTCCCCTTCCTTGGGTTAACTCCTTGCCAATTGTATCTTGTTTGGGTTTTGGCCCTACTCCCATAAAGTTGTAAGACTAAAGATGCTCTTGTTTGGGTGGTGGATATAAAATAATTTTCTATTGCTAATTTTTAAAAAAAGCGTCTAGTATGAGTGCAGAGGAATTAAGCATAGCCTAGAAGGTGATGTTGACGGAATTGTATGGTGGTGGTGTGTTGGCGAAAGAGTTCTACAAAGTGATCTTTTGAAATGATTTGAAATACTATGGATTAACTAATTTCTTGAAAAAATAGATGGCTATGGTATTTATACACAATTCAATGAAATCATTTTTTAAAAACTTCTAAACAAATGTCGCCTACTCTTCCAAAATCTTGGTTTTAATACGTTATAGGAGGAAATGTGACGCCCCATCCTCCGGGCACGTCGAGACATACATAATTATAGGTAAGGAAAATATTCTAGCCATTTATTCATATTTAAATATCATAAATAGTACATCATTAAGAGTTTGAAACTAATTAAAAGTACATAACGATTACAATTTCACCAAAAAATTTAACAAAAAATTTCAATACGCCCGTGGAAACTAAACAAAAGAACAAAAGGATGGTCTTCAATTTCTTCAATTGGCGTTATCGAGATCAACTGGCTTCTGCCACTCACCGTGCTCCTCGAAACCTTCTTCCCCTATGGGTGCAGCTTTCTCAAAGAATTCTTCTTTACCTGTGGCACGAATGCCATGAGTCGAAGTCTAGAAGCAAATTTTCTAAACCATCTAATAAATTCACAATAAAATATCCTACAATACATATCGTATAATACCCAGTATAATTTAAGGTCTAAGAGACAGACAATTTAACATTTTCAACAGGGTAAGTATATATAAGAACAATTGTGCAAGTGCATGATGCAGATGAATGCAATGCAGATTCCTAATCCGACTTGTATCCAGAAATAAAAATAGGAGTTCCACTTTAGGATTTATTTCTATTACTTGTATGGACTTGTTATCATTAGTCACCTCATGAACTTATTGTCATCGCCGTGATGGGACTTGTTGTCATTGCCGCCTCAAGGACTTACTATCATCGCCATTATGGGACTTTATATTATTGCCAACTCATGAACTTATTGTCAATGTCGGGTTGGGACTTTATATTATTGCCTCCTCGGGGACTTTATATTATTGCCTCCTCAGAGACTTATTGTCAATGCCGTGTTGGGACTTTATATTATTGCCTACTCAATGACTTATTATCATTGCCGTGATAGGACTTTATGGGATTACCCACATTAAAGCTAGGATGCTCGCTTAGTATCAACTAGATTGCTATTGACGAATCCGTGGTGCCCAACAATATTCACAAATAACAAATCTTTTTTTTAGAACACCAGGGACACACCCAGGGTGCTCAAAGGGAATGTATCCCAAAATAGTTACAAAAAAGTAGCTACCAGACACGCCCTAGACTAGAAGCCGAGAAAAGAATAATTTCAACATAATCCACCCACAACGGTAGATACGGAAAGGACTCTGATAAACCCAAGATGCAATGTAGAATTGCTCATGGCGTGCAATATGCTTCTCGTGTACAATTAATCATGACATATAAATATGATATGACACATGGTACAATTTGCTAAGGCATCAAGTACAAGCATGCAAAGTATAACAACAATTTATACAACGTAGAATCAAACCATCGGCATGAGTTTATTTCATGAAAAGTATTATTTTCATATACTAATTACTCACAAATTTCATATAAGATTCACATACTCAAGTCTCACAAGTAACACACCATTCGAACACTTAACCAATTTTAGGTACAAGTTTAAATTGCTAGTTTTAAAGTTGCAACAGCATTTTGAAGTACTTAGGCATTGATTTAATTTTTGAAATTTTAACACCAATTAGATAAAAATATTTCTTATAACTTTTATGTTCATCACCAAGGTCAGTTCCTAAAGTAAAAAGGTCATGAATTTTATTTTAGTAAAAACTCTTCAGCATTTTACAGAGAAAATCTTAAAAATTGGGTCTCTGTTGGCCACAATTTTGGGGTATCATTTAAAGGGATATGGCTTTGATTTTTGGTGAGCTTTTAGTTTAAGGTGTCCCCTACAAGTTTCATGTTTTGTGCTAAGACAAGTTATTTGGAAAGAGTTTGAGATTTTGGCCAATTTGTAAAAAATGGTTCAGTCAGCCTAAAAATGGTCTATAGAATGTATTTTTAACAGAGAATTCTAAAAAATTATTGGGGTATCATCCGAGGGTATTTTGGGTTGATTTTGGTTCAGTATTTAGTTTAATATGTTGTCTAAATTTTTCATATTTACCACTTTTAGATTTGGCTTCCAAAAAGTTGGGTTTTGGGTCTCACAAAAATATGTGATAGAGAAGTATGTCAATCACTGAACTTTAACAGTGACTTTGGAAAAGCTTTTGAGCTATCAAGACTTCATATTTTTTGCTCATTGTGGGTGGACAGAAAGATAAATGTGTTCTATACAAGTTTTATGTTTTGACCTAAGCTTGGTTCTCATTTTAACGTAGGATTTTTAGGTTTGCAACTCAAAATGGTCAAGATCTAACACTCTTAGAAAAAAATGAGATATCTGGAGTTCTACCCCACAAAATTACTTCAAACCAATTTTGTATGAAAGAGAACTCAAAAATCTAGATCTAGATGCAAAAATCACTTTAAAATTATTTTTTTACAATTAGTTATGATATTTTAAAATTGGTAGCATAAAGTAAATAAGTCCAGAAAATTAGGCTACTTAGGATTTTAGTTGCTTAGCTTATGTTGTGTACATTTTTTACATGTTTTCTTTACATGCATGTCACAAACTCACATAAATCAAAACTTCAGAATATGTTTAGGCCATAAAACTTAAAAATAAACACATACAAGTATATGCAAAGCGCAATCTCACACAAACAGCCCATGTTCTACTCTTATAACACTTTTTTGACTTATTATTTGTTTTATTTTCTTAGGATTTGTTATAGAGATGGATTGAGAGGTATCTTAGGGGAGAGTTGCTTACCTTAGAAAAAGTAGGTGATGGTGGGTGAAGAGCTAGGATTTAGCTTTGTGTATCCTCCTTGTTCTTGCTTGGATTCCTCTTCTTCTTTTCTTTGCTTCTTCTTCTTTTTTTCTCAATACTTGAAGAACACTCAAAGCTCACAAAATTTGATGTTTTTCTCTCCCGTGGCCGAAATATGTAGAGAGGGAAGGGTGTGTTTGGTCTTATATTTATAGATAAAAGAGTTAGTGGATTTAATCATGGCATGAAAGCTTTTTTTTGAATTTTCTTCATTCTCATTTGTTGCATGAGAGGAGGGAAGATATTTGAGAAAATATTTTTAGATTTTGCAGGTGGAAAATTCGGCTGGGGTGTGTTTGGGTGGTTTAAAGTGCTTTATTTTGTTTTAATTACTTATTTAGTGATATTTTGGCACTATATTGTCCAAAAATATATTTTTTTAAATTGATTTGATGTATCTTTTTAGTCTTCCAGCTTACTAAGATGAATTATTTTTGTGTTATTATTATTATTATTATAATTTATAAAAATATTGACAACAATTAATTATTTAAATGTAGACAATTAAGCTACTTTAACCTACTTTGACTAGATGTGACTTTTTAACTTATTTAAATGTGTAAGAATTTTAATAATGATTCGTTTACCTTTGTTGGTCTATAATATTATATTTGTATGTATATTACTTGTATAAAAAATTTTGGGTCATAACAATGCTTAATTTATACAATTTTTTTTATTTTTTAGCTTAAAAATTATAAAAATTCACTTTTTGGGCACAAACTCCAATGTGACAGGCCACTAAGGGCATTTTTGTTATTTTTTGATGTTATTTTATCTTTTATTATTTAATTATATTTAAATATCTAATTTACGGTATCCATATGTTAAATTTTAAAATTTTAAAACTTTTTGCTGTACTAAGGACAAAATAATCATTTTACCATAATTATGAGAATTTTTGATTTTTAATCTAATATTTCATGTTATTTACTTAATTTAGGATGCTAGGAATCTTCTCTGAGTAGTAGGATTTTGCCTATGAGCATTTGATCTCTTTAGAATTTTCAGATGGAATTAAGATTTTCGGGTCGAGTTTGGTTATTATCATTCTAGCAACCTAAGATCTTGTTAACTAACCGTCGCTAATTCTATGATTTTGGTTGGATCGCTACACTAGTCGTTATAAACCGGGTTGCTATAACTAGGGTCTATACCGGTATGTTACAGGAAAAACAAAAATTACAAAAATCATGATTTGAGAGAATAGGTAGTTCGAATATTCTAAAATAGTTGGTCTAACTATCTAATGGTTGATTTAATGCTTGAATAATTGCTAGAGCGACTACTATTCCAGACTACTCTTATATTCTCTAGTTAATCTATTATAATATCTGCAATCCACTTGTCATTACAAAGATATAAAAATCGATTAAGAAGTCTTTGTTTCAAGCCCAATTTGTTTGTTGTTCATTTAGTACTTTCTATGACCATTTACCTTTAGCGTTGTTAGAATTGTGCAACTTTTGTAAAATGCTCATAACACTTACGTTTTAAAAACTCATGCAAATTACTGCATTTTGAAACTTTAGTCATGAAATTGTGGCTAAAGATTGACCCTTTCACAAGATGTCCACAAGATGTATTAGGTTATTTGTGTAATAACTTTAGACTAACTACTCAAATGGAGCAAGACAAAATCCAAGCAAAATACAATTGACAAGAAATCAACCCAAGAGGGGATACAGAAAAAGAAAAAACAAAAAGAAGAAACACAAAACTAGCTCCAAGAAACAACACAAATAGCCAACTTTTCATTCTACAAAAGGATCCATCAGCACGAGGCCAACAGCACTAAAAAGCCATCACCAAAAACACACCAAAGGCCAGCACAAAAAACACACCAAAGGCCAGCACAATAAAGCCAACATCAAAGAGCCAGCACCAAAAAACAGTCCCAAAAGCTAGCACCAAGTGCTACCATAGGCACCAAGAAGCACCAAAGGCTTACACCTTGAAGCACCAAAGGCTTACACCTTGAAGCACCATCAGCACCAGAAACCAGAACCAAGAGCCACCAAAAACCAGAGCCCAAAACACAGAGAGCTAATCATCATCAGCCAACCTCTTCTTGTAGATCTTCAACTTCTTTACAGCTTCAATGCAATACAAGAGGTCCTCAATTGTGAAAGATGAGTAATCCACCACCTCTCGAACCCATATAGAAGCTTTACGTCTAGCCTCCTCCACCACACTCTCCTTTGTCACTGCTTCCTAATTGAAGACCTTTTTGTTCCTGGCCAACCATAGATCCCAAAGTGTTGAATAGAAAAGGCATGCCCAGGTTCTTTTGGCCAGCCCACCACCTCTACCTCCCTTCCACCAGATGAGGGCTCCTAACAGGCTATTTGGGCAGACCCCAAGAAGGTTCCACCATTTCACACACTGAACTAAACATCCCAAGCCCAAGGGCACTCTAGTAGGAGATGGGATGAAGACTCAACCCCAGAACCACACATGGCACATTCAACAGAAGCACTAATAGGTAAGATATTCCATCTTACCAACATCGCTTTTGGTAGGAATTCTACCAATAATAGCCATCCAGGAGAACAGCTGTACTCTAGGAGGAATCACATTGTCCCAGACCTTCACAAGCCTAGGATTAACACTCCCATCTTTTAATTTCAGGTTTCAACAAGAAGATCTAACAGAGAACTCACCACCCCTCTCACCTTTCCAAGTGGGTCTGTCCTTCTTGTTGGGATTGGGAAGGGTGTATTTAATGGATTCCAACACAATACCAAGAAAACTCTCTTCCCATACAAACAGCTTCCCTCCTAAACTGCAGATTCTAGGAGGGACACAACTGGGCACCTTTGAACAGATCTAGAACAGCAACTTCCTTTTCGTTTAACAGCTGGTAAAGCCTGGGATATTGCTTCAATAATGGTTTCTCCCCCATCCACAAGTCTTCCTAGAATCTTTTTGCAGCTTCATCCCCTACACAAACCCCCCCAATTTTTGAAGAACACATCCTTGAAGGGACTTTCAAAAACTCCTAGACTAAAGATCCCTTCTCATATTGCAGACCTTTCTGGGCCTCCAGAGACTTGGGGCAACCAATCCATGAGGTGCCCTTTGTATTTGTGGCATAACACCATTCTCCATGAGCTCTCCTTTTCATTAGCAAATCTTCACCACCACTTGAACAAAAGGGCAAGATTCCTGAACCTGAAATTTGGCACCCCAAAACCACCAGCCAGCTTGCTCTCAGCAATTCTCTCTCAGGCCACAAGATTGATTTTTCTGTGTGAATCACCATCTTCCCATAGAAATCTTCTTTGGATACATTCTAGTTGTTTACCCACACCTATAAGCATTCTATATAGAGACATATAGTACACTAGAAGGTTGGATAAGCTGGCTTTGATGAACTAGATCCTTCCTGCATTAGAGAGGTACTTCCTCTTCTATAGGGTTAGTTTCTACTTAAACCTGTCCACTAGTGGTGCCCAGCTCTTGACTAACCTAGGGTTTATACCAACAGGTAAGCCTAAATATTTCATAGGGAGACCTCCTACCTTGCATTTTAGTTGAGAAGCAATAGATTGCAGCTCATTCTCATAGATACCCACACCAAACACCATGCTCTTGTGATAATTGACCTTCAACCCAGATGCCAATTCAAATCCTTTGAGAATATGTTTGGCATACCCAATCTCTTGGAAATCAGGCCTACTAAAGATCATTGTATCATCGGCGGATTGTAAGTAATTGATGACTAATCTTTGGTCCCCAATTTCCACGCCCTAATCAAGTTCATTCTCATAGCTTTGTCTATTAGGGCATTTAGCCCTTCAGCTGCGAGACTAAACAAAAAAGAGAGGGGATCCCCTTGTTTGAGCCCTCTCTCCATCCTTATCAGTCTTGAGGGTGATCCATTGACTTGCACAGCAACAGAGGGAGTAGAGATACACTCTCAGATCCACCTACACTACATTTCCCCAAACCCTATCAACTCCATAATCTTGATTACTTACTTCCAATTAATACATTCATGGGCCTTCTCAAAATCAAGCTTAAAGATGACACCCTTCAATTTCTTCCTCTTCTATTTATCAATAATTTCATTAACAATTAAGATCCCATCTAGGATTTGCCTACCAACAATGAAGGTTGTTTGCTTCTCATCCATAACTTGGTTCAGCACTGCTTGTATTCTCCTAGGTAGCACTTTAGCTAACGATTTTGTAGATTGATCCAACAAGGCTAATAGGCTTGTACTCCTTAAGAGATTGGGGACATTCCACCTTAGGCACCAAGGTAATAAAAGATGAGTTTAGGGATTTCAGAAGCTTACCTGCTGGCGAAATTCAACCATGAAGTAAAGTATATCATGTTTTAACACCACCCAAAATTTCTTGTAGAACATAAAGTTGAAGCCATCGGGGCTTGGAACCTTGTTCCCTTCACGACAGTTGATAACCTTAAAGATCTCAGTCTCAGTGAAGGGTACCTCTAATTGAGTACTGCAATCCGGGATTAAGACTTTAAGTACTTCGCATTCAAAGGCTGGCCTGTTCCATTCCTCCTCTTTGTACACTTGAGTAAAGTGCCTCACCACCCCTTCCTTAATCTCTTGAGGGGCAACAAAAAATTTTCCCATCTTGAGAAATAGGACCAATAAAGTTCTTCTTAAGTCTTATGTTGGCCATGAAGTGAAAAAATGAGGTGTTTCTATCTCCTAGTCTCAGCCACCTCTGCCTAGATTCCATCCTCCAAAAACTCTCAGCCCTTCTAAGTATGATCCACAGCTTTGCCCTGAGCTCTTTCTTGGTACTAATATGAGAATCGTGAGGTATTCCCCTTCCCTCAGCTGGGTCCAACTGGTTCAACTCTTTTTCAGTTCCACAATGGTCTTTTCGCTATTATCAAATACCTTGGCAATTTATTCCTTAATCTGAGCTTTAAGATTGCTCAGTTTACTTTGCAACACAATGCCACCCTAACCTCCATTAGCTGACTGGCCCCATCCAACCTTTACAAACACTCTTATAGGATGCACATCCTACCCAAGCATTGATGAATCTGAAGGGTTTTGGCCCCCAGTCATAGGTGTGAGAAGGATGGGGCAATGGTCAGAGAGTTACCTAGGTAGGCCTAGCTGTTGCACCTTAAACATGATAAGGCATTCATTACTCAACAAAAACCTATCCAGTTGACTCAAAGTACGGTTCTCATGCAGGTTCGACAAAGTAAATAACCTGCCCAGTAGTGGTAAGCCTTGAAGAAGCATGTCATCAATCATACTCTTGAATTTCTATAACCCTTTACTCACTCTGAAACATTCTGACCCTTCCCCAATAGCTATAATCTCATTAAAATCTCCACCAAGCACTAAGGGTCATTCATGGTAGTTTTAAGCTCCATCAAGGCTCCCCATACCTCCAGTCTTTTAGTAGTGTCACAAGGGCCATACACATAGCCAATGACAATCAAAGTTTCCCTAAGCAGTTCCTTGCAGGACAATGAAGTTCTTATGGACAAACTTCTGCTGGACAACAAAAATATATTTATCCCATACAGTTATTAGGCCTCTAAATCTACCCACGGCATTGGATTCAACCAATTCAAACACTCATCCCCACCTCAGATGATCTTACCTTTACTTAGTTTGTTCCTTCCCACTTGGTCTCTTGAATTAGTAACATCTGTATTTGTCAACTCCTAACCATTTTTCTCACCATTCTTATCTTATCCATCCTCCCCAAGCCCCTCACATTCCATGTTAGGAGTCTCATTACGTCAAGCCTTTACCCTTTAGCAAGAGTTCATCAGCTTCTCATAGTGCTATCACCCTTTCCAGTGCCTGATCCTAACCATCTTCAAAGTTTAGCCCCTTAAGTTTACTAGTTTCCAGGATCCTCTCCACCTCTCTCCTGATGATCTTGTTTTGGTAAAGGATATCCTGAGTAGATAGGGAAGATAGCTCAACTTGCCAGGCCTTCCCCAACTTGTGTTTCTTTTTCCTTCACCCTTCATCAGGCTGCGCATCCTTAGCTCCAAAATAGGCTTTTTCTTTTTATTTTCCTACTTCTAGCTAAGTTCCTCTGGTCAAGCTCCCTTCCCTTCTCGATCCTCAAGGAATTTCCTATATCATGTAGTTCCCCTGCTTTCCTTTCCCTCGCTAAGACAGTAGAGTCTGCTCTGCTATTATCTGCAACACATACCTCAAAATAGCCCTCCTCTTCCCTCTAAGCTCCCTCTTTCTCATCTGGTGGTTCTGTGTTTTCCCTTATGTTAACATTCCTTGTATCACTGGCCCCAACTGTCATCAACCCTGGCTTTTATGATTGCCCTTCTGCAGGTTTTGGGGATCTAATGCCTTTTTTCCCAAATTCCAGCCATTTCTCTTATTTTCCAGGTCTTCTCTGAAATGCCCAGCCTCTGTAATCATTATTTGCAGACCTTTCTCCATGTTCGCAATATGCTGTCACCCCTTCCTCATTTGGCCTTTTTCTTTCCCCTTTCATGTAATCTTCTAATCTGGTTTCTTCGATAAGTGTAATCAGGTCCAAGTCATTATCCTCGACCTTTGAACCATTGTTTCGAGTTTCTGCCCTAATTGTAGAGAATCGCACCTTGCCATGTGTCACGGGTTGCCCGTTGCAAGGCCAACACCGTGACGTCGTGTGGTGAAGGCCCATGACGTTGCCTAAGTCATATGGCAACATTCAAACCAAGGCATGCCAAGGAAGGCCCCAACACGGCCCA
>JAOTRH010480449.1:0-25508 GCA_034768845.1 Heliamphora exappendiculata | reverse complement strand
ATATATATATATGGCAATGAATAAAAGCGTCGAAAAAACTTTACTATTAACGACACATAAATTTGTGTTGGCAAAGTATTAAAATTAAAAATATTATAATTACTTTTTTCGACAACTATGACATTGGTAAAAGTGTAAATCGACTCAATTTTTATGTTTTTTTGCGGACAAATTTTGTATTTTCCGACACTGCTTTTAACTTATTGGCGATGCACAATTATGTGGCCAAATTTATAATTTTTGCTGATGCAATGTATTAGCGACGCATAACAATGTCGCCAAATATATTATTTTCGCCGATGCATGGGTACGCGTTGGCAAAACCTTTTTTCGACATACTTTTGCCGATGGATTGGCGACGCACTATTTTTGATTGCCAAAAAATTTTACCGACCCAATAAGGCTTTACCCGACAATTTTGTTTGTGCCGCTAAAAGTACTTTTTGTTGTAGTGTGTGTCTAAATCCATTTAGACTGTAAATTAAAATTTATATTCTATAAGAATCGATAATCTGGTCTTCTGTATTTAATTTGAAATTTACAAATCAGATTAAATACTATATAAAATAAAAGACACACATGCAAATTATTAAATAAATAATGAAACGCATACATTTTATTAAGATTATTATAAAATAAAAAATTAATTTTATTAAAAAATAAAATTAATTACTAAAATTATAATTATATTTTTTAATATATTACCTTAACACATTTATCTAAGAAACTCATGTCAACTTTTGAGAATGCACACATTGAGCCACATCCCTGTCACAAGAATGAGCCCTAAGCGCTATCAAACCTATTTATTGTAAAAGGGGCGCGATCGAATTTGTCCTATTTTTTTTTGTAAAAGGAGTGTGATCAAATTTGTCCGTACACTAAGTTTTATTTTTGTTTAGAATCCACCATAAGAGTACGAATTTAGTATTATTAAATCTAATAATTTATAAACAGTAGTTTTTAATAAAAATTATAAGTATTTGATAATACTATTAAAATAAAAATAAAAATTATAATTTATAAAAAAAAAATTATAAATTATTATTAAAATTAATAGGAGAAAGGTGAAAGCTAACATGCTAAGCTTTGCTAAACACCCCTTAGAGAATCGTAAGCTTCTGGCATGCAAATTCTCTGCAAGAAAATCTAAGTAGAAAAAGTAGAAAAGAAAACCAACATTATGCATATAAATACCCTACGCCCTTATTCCCTTCTTCAACACTTCATCCGCTTCCACTACTGTCTGAAAACCCTAACCCAAGAAAATAGAACCTTTCTAGAGAGAGAAAAACAGAAAGAGAAAGAGAAAGAGAAAGAGAGAATGATAGGTTGGCACGATGTTTACAAGGTGGTTGAGGCGATGGTCCCACTGTACGTCGCCGTGATTCTAGGGTACGGATCGGTGAGGTGGTGGCGGATCTTCAAGCCGGAGCAGTGCGACGCCATAAACCGCCTGGTCTCCCTCTTCACCCTCCCTCTCTTCACCTTCGAGTTCACCGCCCACGTCGACCCGTTCCGGATGAACTTCCTCTTCCTCGGCGCCGACGCCATCTCCAAAGTCATCATCGTCGCGGTGCTCGCCTTCTGGGCCAAGTGCTGCAGCAAGGGCAGCTACTGCTGGTCCATAACCAGCTTCTCTTTGTCAACCTTGACCAACTCGCTCGTCGTCGGAGTTCCCCTGCTGAAAGCCATGTACGGTCAGCTCGGCGTCGACCTCGTCGTTCAGACGTCAGTGGTTCAGGCCATCGTCTGGCTCACGATTCTGCTGTTCGTGTTGGAAATCAGGCGGAGCGGGAACGGCTTCGCCGCCGGTGACAATGGAGTCGCCGGACTGGCGGATTTGGAGGGAAACAACAATACTACTGCTAGTGTTGTGGCGAGCAGTAGACCGACGTTCTGGTCTTTGATGAAGATTGTTTGGCTGAAACTCGCCATGAATCCCAACTCTTACGCTTGCTTTGTTGGACTGATTTGGGCTTTCTTGTCGAACAGGTTTGCTCATAAAATTAAAAAAAAAAAATTTGATTTCTACGTGAGCATCAATAAATACACGTGTATAGAAAATTAGAAATGTTTTAAATATGGGCATTTATTTTACAGCAATTTTACATGAAAAAATACTCTCTTACCGATAAGAGTTTTTGTTATTCGCGATTAACATGATTTATACTACATATTTAAAAAACTTACTTAAAAGAGTTTTTATGCAAGCGTCAATAACAAATATGTTCATAAATAAAGGAAACTTAATCAAAATAGCACATTTAGTTCAGTTTAATATTTTTTAAGTTCTTAAGTCCATCATTTTAGAATTTTTAAGAGTTAAGGTAGTACATAAATTTATAAATAAAATTACTTTTATTACTCATACTCTCTCATAATTACATATTACAAACTCCTCGTCACCTTATTTTCACTTTTAAATTATTTTTGGCTATCGTAAGCGGCCATTTTTTCGGGACTTTTCAACAACCATTTTTTTGGCGAGTTTCAATGATGGTTCATGACAATTTTTGGGGACTCACATAACATATAAATTTTAATATTTGTTGTTTTTTAGCAATGAAATTTATATTTATTCACTTTGATACTAGCCACACTAAAAATAAATTTTACCGTTTGTTGTAATTAAATAGTGAAACTTATCTTTAGTTATTCTAACATTAACCACACTACAGATAAATTTTATTGTTCGGTTATGCTAAAATAGTGAAATTTATTTCTATTCATAAAGTTATACTATATTTACCATCATCATTCCATTCGCTACAAAGATCACATAATATAGTAATTGTTTAATTCAAACAGTTAAACTTAACTCTGGTTTTAATTAATAGTCGCAAGAGGTGGTTGACAGAATTGGTCATAGGAAGTCGACATAATTAGTTGATAGAGTTGATCACCAAAGGATATCGCCGGAGGTCACCGACAATTGCAAGAAGAGGTCGCCGGAAGTGGTTGAGACGGATGGATGAGGTGGTGAGGTGGAGGGATGGGTATTATTGGAGTAGTTGAGATAATTTTGATCCTATTTTACTAAATAGGCATTAAGAATTAAAATTTATTTTGTTGGATCTAAAATTGTACTAGCATCAATTAGTTATGATGTGTATAGGAGTGTTTTTATACATCCACAGTCTAGAAGCACAAAAAAATTCCATAAATAATTAAACTCAAATTTTAAATTGAAGACTACAATTAATTTAGGAAATCATAATTTTTTTTTGGAGGATGTGAAATGTAAAGGCTTTTCTTGACTCCAACATAAAATTGAACTTTTACTGTTTGGGATAGTTTTTATAAGGATTTTTAGGGGTTTTTTTTTATATCTTTAGTCAAATATTTTTTTAGGTTAGTTCAAATAATAATATTTTTAAAATTTTTTTTGTTATGAGAAACTAAAAAAATAAAAAAATATTGACCAAAAAAATATAAAAAGATCATATAAGACGAAAATTGATATATTTTATAGATTTCTTTCATTAAGGTTTTTTTCAGTTTTAGTAAATTTTTTTCAACTCCAATTAAAATGGTTATATTTTTAGATTTGTTTTATCATGTTAAATTAAAAACGTAAAAAAATATAGACAAAAAAAATAAAAAAAGAATTCAAAAAAAACAAAAAAAAAAACCACACAAAAAGTCACAGAAAAAATTATTCCAAACAGTGCGACCGAGTTATTTAAAGTTTTTATAAAAAAGTCAATCCTCCGTATGAAACTACTAGTACGATTAGGTAAAACTCCCCTTCTTCACTCTTCCTTCTTGCAACTCAGGAAAGAAAGGAAAAAAAATCAAAAATCGCTTTGGAATACCTATAAACACCGTTTTCATTTTGTGGGTGGTTTCAGATGGCATTTTCAAGTTCCCAGCATCATCGAAGGATCAATACTGATCATGTCAAGAGCCGGAACAGGCACTGCCATGTTTAGCATGGGTAAGGTTAAAACAATAAAACAAGAAAAATAATATCGCATGAAAATAATATAAAGAAAAAAAAATCTGGCGTGTGTGATAATGAGACGTGCAGTCAGGGACGAAACTAAGTAAAGAGTATGGAGGGCCATGGCCCTTGAGTATTTTTTTAAAAAATAATTTGATCTTACACATTGAAAAAAAAATGTTCAAAAATTTATAAAAGATTTTGATGGTGTTTGTCAAAACTTTTTTCAAATGTCTTTTTTTATTTTTAGTAAATTGTTCAACTTTAGTCTAAACTTTTATATTTTTTGAGTTCACCTCGTCATGAAAAATTTAAAAAGTAAAAATTTTAGACCAAAAAATAAAGAAAATTTAAAAGACAAAAAAAATGTTTAAACAAAATATAACTTATTTTCGTTTTTAGTAAATTTTTTTACATTGGTCAACTTTTTTTTTACTTCAAACATTTCTCATGATGAGAGGAATTGAAAAAAAAAATTAAGACTACAGGAATTGATATAGAAAAAAATTTAACACATATATAAAAAAATTTAGAAGATATAAAAATAAATTATTGGGAGAAGTTAAATTTGCCAAGAAACATCTTTAAGAATTTAAAAGAAAGTCGAGTTTATTTTGATACATCATGAATTTTAAATGTACAAAAAAGCAACTATATTATATATTTTTTATTTCGTTTATATATTTTGGAGATTAAGTATCAATTTTATTTATTATGCCTTGTCTTAGTGTAAATTCTTAATTTTTTATTCTTTAATTAACATAGAATAGTTTACATTAATACACAAACAAACATTGTGGCCGTGAGATAATAAACTCCTAGTTTGGTCCCTGACTACAGTCACTGTCCCAAAATTGATATTTCACTGCATGCAAAGGTTCAAACAGAGTGTTTAAACTTTAAGATACAATTAACTGTTCACAATTAACATTTCCATCTGGTTACATATATGCTTCGTTGTTTCTGTAATTGCAGGATTATTCATGGCGATGCAGGAGAAATTCATATCCTGTGGGGTTAACCTAGCACTGTTTGGGATGGTTTTGAGGTTCGTGGCCGGACCGGCAGCAATGGCAATCGCTGCTATGGGTGTAGGTTTACACGACGACGTTCTTCGTGTTGCCATCATTCAAGTAATTTTATTATTATTATTATTATTATTATTATTTGTTTTGATTTTAGGACACAAACACCCAAAATAGAAGCTGATTGGATAGCGAAAAAATACATGTAGACTACTATCCACACAAAATAAATAAAAAATTAAAATAATCATAAGAAGAATATAAAATATACGTAATTCAATTGACTGTTTACCTCCACATGAGAATAAGAAGAAATAATTCATTATTATTAATAAGAATTATAAGAACAAACTTTACATTCTCTGATCTTTAAATTTGAGCTTCACTCTAGTGTATTTAAGTCTCTTTTTATACTATCTGGCCTCAAACTCAATCGCTCTGATTTATTCTCACACTGTGCCTCACTATCTATGTGTTTTAGGATTTTTTATGCTTAAACTCTCTTTATATAAACAAAAAATTAGGTCAAATTATGCAACCGCCGGCCGCAATCCTAACTGTCTCAATAAAACACGTTCTGACCGTGAATCACTTGAGCGAGCGTACTCTCCTGGACTGAATTGCTCATAAATACGAGACGCAACTCCACAATTATTTTATTTTGTTTTATTAATTTTTATCATGCATGCCGAAATGTTTGTATTGCTGCATTACATGGAATAGATGCAGGCATCTCAACATGCATGGAATTATTCTGCAAATTATTAAGGAATTAAATCCTTCTGTGCTTGAAAAGTTGGTTAGGAGAGCTACAACTCTCCAAATAGAAAAGATAAGAGTTTTCCCATCCAAATTCTTTTATGTAAAAAAAAAAGTTGTTATTTGAAAAAGGTAAAAGGGAACAATGAAGCTAAAAAAATCTTTTTTGAGCATGACCCCAGGAGATCATATAGACTAGACGAGTCATATATCAATCATAGCCTTAAATTGTTTATTTTCATAACAATTCTTTATAATAATCTTACCAAAAATTAAAGCCTAAGTTATTAGTGATAGTTCATATGTTTTTGTATATATCATACTAATTTTTTTAATTTTATTTTCAACCAATATAAACGAGAATTAGCACTGCGTGAGACAATTCTTTTTATGACTTTTTTCGTCTTTTAGTGAAACGTTTTTATATTAGTTTAAACGATGATATTTTTAAAATTTCTCTCGTTATAAGAAATCAAAAAAATAAAAATATTTAACCAAAAAAGTTTTTAAAAAATTCAGATAAAATGAAAAACGCCACTTTAAAGATTTTATGTAGTTTTTTTCGTCTTTAATAAAAAAAATTTAATTTTTTTCAAAATAGTTATATTTTTAAATTCGTTTTATGATAATAAATCAAAAAAAATAAAAAAATTAGACTAAAAGATTAAAAAAGTTCATAAAAATTTTAAAAATTATAAAAAAAAATAAAAAAAATAAAAAATAAAAACTAAACCAAAGAGAGCAAAGGATAATTAGACACATCCGTCAAGACTCTAAGCATTTCCGAGTGCTCGCCAAACTTAGAGGGGGTTGGCGACCACACTTAGGTTATCATTCTTAATTCCACGGGTAACTATCTAGCAAAAACAAAATTATTCTTTTGCGTACATCTCGTCTTACGAGCCCCATTTTTGTATTTTCAATGAGTTTCCTCACGAAGCAGAGCATCTATTACAGTCCTCTATAAATTTAGGCCTTCAAAAATTCTAAAGTAATGATGGTGCCCGTAAAGAGAAACAAGAAATAGAGAATTTCTAATCTATGATAGAGAGAGAATTGCATATAAATTAATACATTCTACATATATTTATAACGTGTGACAGAGATAGAGAAATCCTAAGCGATTAACTTGGTGGTTAAAATTTAAAATCTGGAGGTTTGTTTATTTTTAGATTTTATGTTTAAAATTTTTTAGATGACTAATCCGAACATCTTAAAATATCAAACAAAAAAAGAGATATAGATATCATTCATCTTTATTCTTTAGAGAAGTTAAAATACAATTAGAAATAATTACATAGTGAAGTGCATAGTTTGTATCCAAATTTAATTTGGTGCAAGTCATTTGAGAATGAATCAATATCACACATTTCTCTTTTTATGCACCTTTTTATCTACCTTATGTTTGAAAAATGTGGGTGTTTGGTGTTGATTTTGGAGTCAACATTTAACTTTTTATTATTAATTTTAATAATAAATTATAATTTTTTTTTAAATACACATAATTTTTTCTTCAAGTTACAATAATATTTATTTCTACTTAAGTTAAAACTAACATATTTAATAACATCTACAACTTATATTACAAATTATAATCTATAAACTATTAATTTTATTAATGTCAAACACTCACAATTATAGAAAAACTTACAAAGCTAAAAACTAACATATTTAGCTTTCTATTGTTTTCACTGTGTATATTATTTAACCAAAAAATCAAACTAATCGAATGTCATTAAATATACAAACAAATCATATTTTTATTAAAAAAAATGAATGTTACCTAAACTTTACTATTTTCTTATGCAAATTAATTTATTTAGATACTTAGCACTACCATATCAACTTAATTTTTTATATAAATATTTTTATTATCAAAATAATAAAATAAACAGTTCAAATCATTGAAATAAAGTTATTTCGATGTAAAAATTGGCATAGGCGGACCAATCCAGTCCATTGTTGAAGGCCGTTTAGCATGCTGAATAAAATTAAATAAAATATGAATAATAAGTAATATGATAGGTCTCATTATTTTTTTAAAGAAATCATTGAATTGATTATGTATACTAAAAAATTATTGAATGAATTATGTGTGTTTTGAGAAATTTAGTTCATATTTAATTAGGGTGAAATAAAAAATAAGGTAAGAATTGATATAATATCTATATAGGTGCTAAAATTTCAATTCTTGAAATTGAAACAATTTTGGTATTTATTTTATTTATTTTTGTTATTCTTCCTCTCTCTCCTCTTTTTCTATGTAAACATAGTTTAAAAAAAAAAGCATTCATTGATATTAATTCTCTATTATCTAAGTTCTAGTGTTTTAGATATTACTACGATTTTTTATTTTTTTTTTGTGAAGAGGGTCGATTTTTGTAATTAAATGTATTATAGTAATTTTATTTTTAAAAAGTTGAGTGTTTGGAATATGTATAAATTTTTTTTTTTAGAAAAAATTAATTAGCCTTTTTTTTAAAAAAAATAATATGACTTAAAAACTGATTTTTTTTTTTTAACAAAGTCAGCATTGAAATCATTCCAAACAGATTCCAAACAGGACAAGAATCTCAATATGTCCCTGTTGTGTCCTGATCACCTTTCACGGACAAGAAGCATAGAACATTACTCCCCAACGTCACCTGTGCTAACCTTAGGGCTCGGTTGGGGTCTGGGGTCATCGCAACCACCATCGACATTGTTTTTACTATCACTAGTCTTAATACTATTATATTTATTAATATTATCATTTTTAAAGTCATAACTAATACATAAAAAAAAATTCTTAAAAATACTTTCATGAAAATGTTTTCTATTAAAAATATTTTTCTCAAACAAAAGGAGCATTAGAGTATACCTTTCTTATTATTTAGTTAAGATTTTTACTTTTTTGATTACTTTCATTAAAATGAACTAACAGATTTAAAAATTATGACCAAAACATAAAAAGGCCTAAAAATGTATAAATATCTTAAATCTTTCAAAATTTTCTTTCATATATATAAATATACTATCTCCATTTAATCAATGGAAGTTTCTTTTTCTCTACTAATATACTATATATATATATATATATATATATAGTATGTATATATATATATATATATATATATATTTTTTCTGAGTGATAACTGTATGATTTTGTTGCAGGCAGCGCTGCCACAATCCATCACCTCTTTCATATACGCAAAAGAATACGGATTGCATGCTGACGTGCTTAGCACTGCGTAAGTTCTCTCTAAACTGCGTTTGGTCTACCTTTTTTTTATATGGATTTTTAGTTTTTTTTTGGCTTTTTTTGTAAAAAAATATATAAAAAGCCTATTGATTACAATAAGAAGCAAAATAAGTAAACTTTTTTAGAGATTTTTAAGCCAAAAACTTTTTAAAAAATTAGACCAAACAGAATCTAATTACTAAATTTTGCGCTCAATCAATGTGTGCATTCTTAACAAGATCCATACCTTATGTCTTTTTACAATTGATCTTAAACTTACATAAAAATTAAAAATTATATAATCAAAACATTAAAATCAAAATAACTAGTGGTAATCAAGAATTGAAATTTAAGGATTTGTTCATTCTAAAGTTTTAAGATCGAAACGTTTTAAGTAATATTAATTCTTTAAAGCTAATTCATATAAAATTTTATCACAGCTTTAATTGGACCCCCTACTAGTGGATAGCAGAATTGGTGCCAAACACCCTTTTATATATGTATATATATAACTAGTAAAATTTGGGCTCAGTTAGAAATTAGAATATGCATCCTGTTAAGATGCAAACCATATAGATTTTTATAATTAATCTTAAATTTATATAAAAATTAAAAGTTATATAATCAAAACATTAAAATTATAATAGCTAAGTAGTTGATTCTAAATTTACATAATTAAAGTCAAAACTAAAATAACTAATAATTATAAAAAAAAACTAATAATTAAATTGAGACCCACTCATTGTTTATCGCATTAACATAATTATAAAACTCATATTGAATATATCCAAAGCAATGTTTTACATAACCAAATAGCATAAAATCATATATATACTAAAAATTACATAACTCGGGCACGAGATATGCACCTTTTTACGGGTGCACAAATAAATTTTTTCCAAATTTTGAAAAATTCTATAGTGTGCACCACCTTTTTAAGTTATTTTAATTTTGGTTTTGCTTAAGCTAATTTTAGACTTTAATTAATTATGCAATTTTAGGTTACCGCTAGTATGTGCACACATAACTAGCTATAGTTATGTGTGCACCCAATTAATTATATTTTTAGTTTTAATATTTTGATTAATTAATTTAATTTTAGCTTTGATTAAGCGAGTTTAGGCTCAAATTATTTGGTTATTTCAATTTTAATTAACTCTTAATTATACAAATTTAAGCTTAGGTATGCACCTTTTTAACGATCCAACCATAAAATACTCTTCAAATCATGGAAAGTTCTATAGTGCGCACCTTTTTTAGTTATTTTAATTTTGATTTTCCATATATATACAGAGCCAGTTGATGTGCAATCTTTCGTCCTTTTACAAATTATATTTTTGTCCCTTAACTTTTATTTGTGCTTGCTTTTGATATGGATGGAAAAATTATATTATTTTCCACATTCATAGTGAATAATTACCTAATATATAATAATAATAATAATAGACATACCTCATGTTTATGAATCATATCGTTCATTTTATAAAACTTCTTAAGAAGATTATTCACGCAAAAAGTTAAATATATCGGGTATCAATAACTAATTATTTAAATATATTTATTTTGAATAAAATATACGATCTATTCTTAAAATCACATATACCATTAAAATTAATATTATAAAATACTATACCTCCATATATCTAATCACTCAATCTTTGAACGTGGATGATGTTCTTAATATGTTCTTTACGATAAATTGTCGGATCATTAAAAGAAATTTGATATGGACTCATAAAAATTAAACTTTATAATAAAAGTATATTTTCTACTTCTCTATAATGGATAACAATATAACTTAATGTATAATTGTTATAGATACATCTCATATTTTTTTCGTAATCGCATTGTTCATTTTATAGAACTGGTTTAGATCATTCATTTAAAAAATTAAATTAATCGAATATCAATAACTAGTTACTTAAATATATTTATGCTAAATAACATTAATGATCTAATCTTAAAATGACACGTACTATTAAAATAAATGTTATAATACACTATATGTACATATATCAAATCCATCTATGTTTTTATAGAAATTATTTTCTTAACATGCTTTATAAGAATAATGATTCGAATCATCGAGAACTTGCAGAATATGACCACTTGAATAAAAAAAGAAAAAAGAAGGTTCGATGAAAAATTATATATAAAAAAGATTCAAAACCAACTCTCCAAATAAAGAATTAACTAAAGGGAGCGACTTACTTAGAGGCAATAGCTACAAAATTTTATAAAATATTATTATAATAGTATTAATCCGTATCTTAAAATTATATAAATTAGTTCCATTTCATTTTTAAAACCTAAATATTTGCGTCGTGTAATTTTTAAAAAAACATTTTCCTTCTAAATAAAAAAAATTATAGAACACTGAATGAATGACCTAAGTGTATTTTTCTTACCACTTGTAATGATGTGGTGCATTCTTAATTTCATTAACACTCTTAGTTCCAATAATATTAGTTCAATAGTTAAGAGTTATCACATTTTCAAAAAAAAAAAAAATTTAATTTAAGATTTTTTTAGCACCCATCTTAACAAGTTTATCACTTGAGACAAAAATTCTAAATCTTCCCATGCATCTCGGAACCAAAAAAAAACAAAAAAGCTGTTCAAAATTGAAATCTTTTTTTGTACTACTAAAAAATATTACCCAAATAATTCATATTGTAATATTATGTTTGCAATATTTTCCTTGTTAATCCAGCATATATAATCCTTTACACTTCTTTTGTGGACAAATTAATTATTAAACTTGCTGGTAAATTGGTTAGTAAACTTTGTACTGTATACGAGCAGCGCGCTACATTAATTATTGCATAGATATTAATATTTGTACAACTAATTACTCTATAAATATAAAATACATTTTATAAAACTTTTTTTTTTCTTGCACATTAGCTGATATATATTACTATAGAGAGTAAGCCTACAAATATTTTTTAAAAATAATTTCTCTTCTCTACTATAAATGGGCTAAATTTTTATGGCGTGCTATGTAGGCTGCTCAATTACTAGTAGTTATATAATTTATAGGCTTTAGTTGTGCAATTTTAGGCTTTGGTGTGGCCAATTAGTTATTTAAATTTTAACAATTTGGTTATTTAACTACTAGTCTTTGGGCATGTGCACTAGTCTTTGGGCAAGAGCGATGTGCATGCAATGTTTTTTATTATAATTTAATTTTTATTAGTATATTTAAAAATAAAAATACATAAAATTAATATGTTAAAGTGGCAAGTTATAATGAAGTGAAAAATTATGAGTAATTATTTTTAAAATTACACATTTATCTTTTATTGATTAAAACAAATATCATCTATATCCTCAATTAATAGAGAAAAATTCATATCACTTGGTTTCACCAATTTTCGCCATACCCGTAGTATTGTTTTAAGGAAATTTTAAGCATAGATCTTTAAATATAAGTTTTAATGTGTAAGGTTCATAAACAAAAAATTTAACCCACAAAGTTCAACTAATTTAAAAAGCGTAATTTTCCTAAAAATAGCCAGCAAATTTGCATATCAACACATATAGTGTGAAAATATTCAAATAAATAAATTTATCTATTTACATATTAATATATATTATCTATTTGTATATCAACACATATAATACAAATAGACAAATTTATCTGTTTGCATATAATGCATAAATATGCACAGATAAATTTATCTATTTATATCTATACAAAACGATTTTCTATTTTGTCTTCTCCTCACTCCATTATCTCAATTGTTGTCTTCTTCATCGTCATTATTATCCTCTCGATCGTCTTCTATTAACGATTCAGATCTTAGCTATATATATAAAACGATTCTCTATCATGTCTTCTTCTCACTCTATTATCTCCATTATTGTCTTATTTATCGTTATCATCATCCTCCACTAACAATTCAAATCTTAGCTGTTATAGGATGTACAGTAAAATATTTTTATCCCAAAAAAGTTACAGGTAGCAAACAAATGACCTAACAACAGAAAAATTTTGTGAAAATAGATCTTGCGCGTTAAAAAAAATTTTATCATATGAAAACTAATACACTACTTACAAATTGAAGCCCTCACCAATTTTTCATTTTTTTATTTATATTATTTAACCATAGCTTTAATTTCAATAGCATTACTGGGTATGGGAACTATTATCTTTGTCCAAGATTTACTCTAAATTAACCAGTTTGCCTCTTTTGTTATTTTTGCTATATTTTTTTTTCAGGGTAATCTTTGGCATGGTGGCGTCCCTTCCAGTATTGGTAGCTTATTATGTAATTTTGGAGTTTCTAAATTGATCCCCCAGATAACTTTTTTGGAGGAAGGGAGAGGCCTTGTTCCATAATTAACTGAATTATTTAATAAAACCTTAATCAAGATCTTACTAATAACATTTGGCATTGCCCTCTCCAATTTTTAATCTCTAAGCATATATTTAAAAAGGCCATCCGGAATCGTTTTAGTTGTTAAGTTCTCAAAATATTTTATATAAAAAAAACATTATTAAATATTTCAAAATCTCCTTAGTTTCGGTTGTTATTATATCAATAATAAACATCCATCTATCATGCATCCAAAGCAGTTTAAGCAGCAAACACGAAAAAGTTATACAAACAGATGTATCTATAAAGTAATAAATGACACGAATGTCCAAAGGTATCAAAATGTATGTGAAACAGGAGCACCCAGGCCCAATAACCAAAAATTTGGGGCACGCAAGCCCATAAAACTAATGTATCAGAATGTATCAAAATGTATCATGGGGGGGATCTCTCTCATCGTCTCTGGCAGACCCGACGAAAAGAAGGCTCGGCCTCATTAGAGCTAACGTTCTCAAAAAGCATATTCAGGTCATCACTGTCATCCCCGCCATCTAAAGAAGAAAATATGATGTGAAAACGGCTCTTGATAGAAGAGACGAACCCTCTAGAGTGAGCTCTAAATTACAAAGATTTTGTTATTATTCCTAAAATACATACAAGGCTATATCTAAACAACTAAATATTAAAGAGAGATTTTAAATATGAAAATTCAATCAAAAAATCAATTAGAGAAGTTGTTCTGAATGATGAGCACCTAGTGTAATAGGTAAGAGATGTTGGTTCAAGCCATATATGATTTTTTTTATTACATTATTGATTACACTATAATTTATTCAAATTCATAGTGACATGTATTTTTATGAATTAGAAAAAAAAAAGAATTGAAGATTCTCCCATCATATAAGAAGTTAAGAAATTCAAAATTTTAAATCACTTAGAGTGACATAAGTCTAAGACACGCATTCATATAAAACAAATGACAGAATGCTTAAAGTACAGATTTTATGTCATTGACTTCACAAAATCTCACGGCAGTAGTAAAGAAATGTGACGGGCGTGACAAATATAAAGAAAAGGATGTGGTCATATGAAAATAAGTGGCGGCTGTTACTGTTAGTTAGCAAAAACATACGACTGTGACATTTGAAGATCGCGGCTGTCATGTTCTCAAAATCACATACACTAATCATGAAGGAATGGAACATACAGAATAAAAACTATAACTTATTTGACCTAGGGAAGTTCTAACATATGTTTTTCTCAACAATAACATGGACCACGACATAAAATATACAAGAAAACCTTATAACAAAGGAATAACAAAGAATTTAAGAAAACGCTTTTCATGCTTTTTGCCTTACAAAAAGAGCAAGGTCATGACAACATGATATTGCGACCATGACAAAAGAAGAGAAAAATGTTATGGCCAAAAGTAAAAATACGACAGCCGTGACTGTAGATTTAACAAAATACACGGCCGTGACAATGAGTAGTCATTGTCGTTATGTATCAAAAATCATAGAAGGTGCTTTATGTGTTAGTGTGCTAGTGAACGTAAAAATGGACCGGAATATAACTATTTTGTTCCAAACAAAAAGTTGAAAATATACTGTCATATGCGAAAAACTTATGTAAACAACGCTTATATTGAAATTAAAAATAAATTACTAATAAAAATAATGAAAACCTTATCCACGATACCCTCAGAAGAGAGAAAATGAGAGTTTATAGAGATATCATGGGTCCCTAAAGTTACCTCGTATAAATATCCACCTCGAATGTCTCCTTGGATATAATAATGGGATGTCTCCAAGTGATACGAGCTCCAAGACCTCCCCAATGCAAGCAAGACCACGAATGCGGCTCAGAATATATAGGAAGAATGTCAGGATATTAGGTGGGATTCAAAATCGGCAGACTTTTGTTATCCAAGTTCTTCTATCCTCATTTTTTGTGAAAAATGATGCCTATTTATAGGCAAGGTGGGCTACACTGACCCCTCTAGAATGTTGCCACATGCATATCCAAAAAGGTGTCAAAATGGCGGCCACAATCTTTTTGCTTTTGTACAGTGCCAACCGCTACCTTTATGGCAATGAAAAGGACAGTTGTGACTTTAAAAGGTCGCGGCTGGAGTTTATGGTTTCAAAAAGCTTGCGACCGTGACAAAGAAAATCACGGCATGTTCTAGGGTTTTTAAAAAGGTAGCAGCCGTAAGGGTAAGGACATAACTGACTTTAAGGTTTTTGAAAAAGATAGCAACCGTGAGGGTTTGATGTTGCGGCCAATTTGATAGGATTGGAGACTTGAGAATACACCTGAGGATGTATGTTGGTACCCTTTCTCCCATGGGTATCAATAACCAACTAAAGGCCCAGCTTTTTCACCGATATCTTTTTTAGGCTACTCAGAAGTGGTTCCTATCCCTAGACATTGCGAAGACCTGAACTTGGGAGGACATAGCTACAATCTTCATCCGTCAGCACAGATATAATGTCCAACTGGATGTAACTACTCAGGAATTAGAAACAACTTGACATGAGAGTAAGGAGTCCTTCGTCTATTTTCTAACTAGATGGAGAGAAAAGGCAGCCAACAAGACAAGTTGTCGAATAGAGAAAGAACATGTTAGGATTGTGGTAAAAAATCTCCAATCTCCTCTAAAGTAGTATTTGATCACCCTGTCGTTATCCACGTTTAAGTAGTTATTCGACGCTGTGGTTCAAATAGAGGATGCAATCCAATCCGCAGACATTGAAAGGACCGAGTCCAATCAGAAGCCGAGAAGGTTGACCAGCCCACTACCTCCACTAACCTCATAGCCCGATCTTACGAGGTTAACCTTTTGAATCCCCAATTTGATCAACCTAATAAATCATCTACGATGCCAGCCAAAAATAGCCTACAAACAAAACAAAAAATGCCTAGAAGAGTCTTCACCCCCCATAAACATCCTACTCACAACAGCCCTGAAATGACTTACCGAGAAAGATCTAATTATACCCCTGGATTCAATTCCACTCTCAAGTCCTCTACCACCCAGATATAACCTATCTCAATACTGTGCATACCACTAAAGCCACGATCACTTAACAGGCAACTGCTTAAGGCTTCACCATGAGATTTAGGATCTCATTAACAATAATGTCATTTTAGCCCCATTAGCCATCCAGAAACCAAACATAATAACCAATCCTCTACCGAATCATGCTAAGCAGGCAGATTTAAACTGTATTCACGTGGGATTGGTGGCAGACCCCAGTTGCTACATCTATCTCCATTACTATACTAAGCCAATTATTCTGCTTCTATAAGGCTCATTCATGTGCTTGTTAGATGAAAAAGAGATATTGTAGATACAAAAGGATGGATTGTGGGATGTAGAGAAGTGGGAGGAAGAAGCCTGGTTTGAAATGAATGAATTAGACGAAGTAGAAGTTGAATTTCAAGAGTGGAATCCGACAATGGTAGAAAACGAGCATAATGAGGAAGACCGTTGGCCAGTTATTGTCCCTTTACGGCCTTACGGATTTGAGAATGCTTTGGATGGCATCACCCTTCCCAGTCTATTCAAAGAAGAAGTTCATGTAAATGAATTGGAGTCTTTCTGGCTGGTCTAAAAAATAATAAAACTTGAGGGGATGAATGGACAGTATACTGGGACGCCCACTATTAGAATTGTATACTAAAAATTATATTTTTAGTATTTAATTTTATTTTAATAAAATTAAAATTTTATTTTATGAGAATCTTAATGAGTAATGTATGCAATATTATTTTTTTAATGTTATGCATAGATGCCTTTTATTATGTACAGTATTTAATCTGATATGTAGAGTATGGCTTGCACATAGAGGACTAGATTTTAGGTTCTTGCAGAATATAAGTATTTGTTCACAGTTTAGATAGAAATGGACACACCATCGGTACGATTGTAATACAGAATTTTAGTAGGCATGTCTTGATTACGGAAAACAGATAATAACGTTGTCTATTATTTCGACTATCTGTGCTAGTACACTTTGTATATATTAAATGTAACACATTAGGGTAATTAATCTTATACTGACTATATAAATAAATTCGCAGCCCAAGGTTATTATGAGAGTGCTTTATGCACTTAATCCTGAAATAATTATTGATTTGTGTATATTTAATATTCGTTGTTTTGATTTATTAGATGGTGCAATCTTATATGGGTTTATATTCTCGGTAAGTTGAATAGAGGTATTATTTATATGGTGAATATTAATTATTAACGGAATTCACAACTAGAATGATCGGGATTAACGATACCCCTTTAAGGAAGTTTATAAGTTTTTGACCGGGCCAAACCCTACAAGTGGATTTGATTATCCGGTGGTCAAAGTTAAGCGGAATAACTTAAGAAATTTTAAGATACCGATTAAATTAAATTGTTAATAATTAAATTTAATTAACGGGTATCGAAAATCTTAACGTAGAGAGATGAGTTAAGCATTTACTAACAAGAGCTCATTGCAAGATGGCCTTGAGATTATGGCTTAGAGTGAAATTATAGTTCTTTAGTGGTGTGAACTGTAATTTGGTATTTATCAAAATTACAAAACCGTTGCAAGGTGTTCATAATTACAGATACCACTGAGAGGTTTGCTTAATTGCAAAAACTGCTAGATACATATTTAGGTTACACTAGAAGTCTTTGTCATAATTACTCTATAGGTCCCTGCTATAACTCTATAAATATGCGGGTAGGTTAAACCAAATTCACAACTTGTCTTCAAGACTAAAGCTGACTAGGTTCTGTCGGTACTAGTTCTCGAAAGATCGTAATCCACACTACGTTCGGGAATCGCATAAGGAAATACAATAGAAAATCTAACAGGAGTTTCAACTCGGAATCAAAAATCGTAATTGGAGAATCAACCAAAAGATATTCTTCTAAATTAACTGTGGTGGTACGAATTTTATTTTAATCGTTCGACATCAAAACGTTTTATCTGGAACCTATTTTGGTGATTGCCTCTCTAGTTATTTTTATCAAAAATCGTGTACAAAAATAATGATCTTAACAGTTTTGTCTCTAACAATTTGTAGCATAGCCGTTTTATTTTTTTGTTTACGATTTATCGAGAGGTTGGATAGATTTAGAACTGAGCTAACTTTGTTTTGAAGGCGTTCTAATTCTGATTTTATGATCATCATTATTTTCATATTTGATTGAATTATTTGGATAATGATCATAATTATTTTTTTAATCACGAGGATTGATTGTGATAGGTTAAGTTTTTTAGATTGTATGTGAGTTTACGGGACATAGGTTTTCGATGTAATAGCTATTATTTATTTTTAAATATTAATTTAAAATATTTAAGAACATGTTGAATATCCAAGAACACGAAAAACAAGAGGCGGCATCAACGGTGGTTTCAAGTTTTACAGGCTACGGATTGTGAAATTGTTTTTCAACAGTTTTAAAATAAATTTTTTTGATAATTTTTTGCAGTATTTATGCATTAAAAACAGTAACAAAATAAGTCCAAAAATAGTAGGAAAAATCAATTAAAATAGCCACCACTGGCAGATTTGCCGCGCGGCGATTTGGGGCTCGTTTTGATGATTTTTTGGGGTATTTTTGGAATTATTTTTTGAGCAATGTTTTAGGTATAAAATAGCTGTAAAGATACCTTAAATTAGTGTCCAAATACCATGGAGAAAAAGGCCAAAATAGGCGACAAAAGGGAAAAAAACAAGCAACGATTTTCTACGGCACATGTTGCTGTTCGAGGCTATTTTAAGAGCTTTTTTGGAACTATTTTTAGAGACGTTTTTTGAAGCAATATGTTGTTAGATATCAATGCTATTTTTTTTAAAAAGATGGGAGCCAAAAATACCACAAGAAAAAGCCCAAACGGGCGGCTGAAGATGGTGGCGGCGCTAGGGGCGGCAACAGGCTATTTCAGGGCTTTTCGATAGTTGTTTTTCGGGCTATTTTTGTTATGATTTTTGGACAAAAAATAGTATTTTTTGAGAGCTATTTTTTTTAAAAAAATGGCATAAAAACGGAGCTCGAGAGTGGTGGCAAAAGTAGCCTGAACGTAGTGGCATGGGCAGCTCCAGCGGTATTGGTGGCCAATGGCGGTGGTGGTTGGACCGGGTTGTCTTGGATTGTGTTTTTTGATATGTTTTGATCGTGATATTATATATTTGTATATCACTGCAAATAAGAGAGTCCTGATGCAATCGGAATACAAGAAGCGAATTCAAAAAAGAATTATTATAGCTTATTTTCAAAACAAGAGACTGAAACTCTTTAGATTTTTTATTTGATCATAAAATAGGAATATATATATATATCTTACATTTATATTCTTATAAACTGCGTGGATGATATATATCATTTTATATTTTCTTATTAATTTAATTAATTCAAAAAATTCGATTTTAATTAAATATTTTGTAAACAAAAATAAAATTAATTTTTTTAATTAAAATTTTTAATTAAATAAATTTTTTTGGGATATTTTTTTTATAAAATATCATGTTTAAGAAGATTTTTTTATTAAATTGGATATCTTAGAAAAATGTAAAAATTAATTCTAAATTTTGAATTAATTAAATAAAAAAATATTTAATCTAAATAAATTACTTTAGCTGAAAAGTTAAAGAAAAAAATTGTACATTCATCGAATTTTATTTACTACGTATTAAAACACGAAAAGATGGCTTGATAAATCAAAAATTTTAAAATCATGTAAACGAAAAAAAGTTTTGGACTTTTTCAAATAGTGTGATTTTCAAAATTAATAAATTTATTTTAATTAAATGAATTTTTATAACCCTGAAAAATATTTTAAAAATCTAAGTGAAAAATAAAAATTATTCACAGATAAATTTCGCGGTCTCCATCACCAGTTTGTAGGCGATGTAATTAAATTTTGCGTGTTGGCAGTAAGGCCTTCATTCCAACTGGACAGATTAATTGCAGTATCGCCAGTGCAAATCTCTTTTAGGGATAATTCTGAATAATTATTAGTGTGAATCACTTCTCCATCTGAAGGGTTCATTACGAAGCAATTGATTTGAAATTAGGTGATAGATAACACTTAACTGTATATAATAGTATCTTCTTCACCTGAGTCACTGCTATTATTTACTTGACCGAAATTATGTGAGCTATTTAATTTTACTTGGTAAAGTCAGTTGCCTAGATAGTAAAATTAATAGAAATTGGCCTGTTTAGACAAACGATGGATAGTAGATGTCCTCCCATCGAGGCATGCCATTCACGAGGTACCAGGCTGTTGGCGAATTTCTTTTAAAATGGTAGAGGGAACTAAATTAAAATAAATTCAAAGTATTGCTCGTTATAATTAATAGTTATTTTTAATTATGTGATTCTCAGGAATAAAATGGCTTTCAATCCACTCGCTTCAATACTCAAAGAAAATAAATTTACAGAACCAAACTATATTTACTGGAAAAGAAATTTGAACATCGTCTTAACTGTTGAGAATTATAAATTTGTATTAACTGAGATATGTCCACTAGTACCTAATGTGGGGGCGACCGAACAAGAAACGCAAGCCCATTAGAAATGGCAGAAAGCTGATCAGATGGCTCATTATTACATTTTGGCTTCCTTATAAAATGTTTTACAGTGTCAACATCAGTCTATGTCTAGTGCCTATGACATGATTATGAACCTCAAAGAAATATTTGGTGATCAAAATCGTGCTGCTAGGCAGGTGGCCATGAAAACTCTAATGAATGTAAAGAAGGTTGAAGGCACCACAATTTGGGATCATGTTCTGAAGATGATCAGTCTTCTGAATGTACTGAAGATCATAGGAGCCAAAATTGACAGAAAAACCCAAGTCGATATCATACTCCAATTACTATCTGATAGCTTTAAGCAGTTCTTCATGAACTATACCATGAACAAGCTCCGCTTTTCATTGCCAGAATTTCTTAAAGAACTTCAAGCAGCTAAGGGTATTCTTAAGAAGCCAGGTTCTATGTATGTGGCTGAAAAAGGTTATTTCTCTAAGCCAAAAGGCAAGAAGAAGAAAAAGATTCAGACGCAGGGAGGCACAAGTCCAAAAGCAGTTAAGGGACCAAAAACTGGTGTGAAGAAGTCTAGAGGCAAGTGCTATCACTGTAACCAGTTTAGACATTGAAAAAAGTAGTGTCTGATTTTTCTCAGTAAGCATAACAAACTAGGTAATTTCTGTTCATTGATAGTTGAAACATGTTTAGCGATGTTATCTACCGGAACTTGGTGTGTAGATACGGGAGCCACTAATCATGTCTGTAATTCTTTGCAAGAGTTCCAAGAAACCAAACAGCTTATTGACTGAAAAATATATCTACATATGGGCAATAGTACAGGGGTGGAAACAGTTATAATAGGAGATATCACTCTCAATTTTAGTACAGATAGGATATTACTTCTAAAAGATTGTCTTTATGTATCTTTGATTAGAAGAAATTTAATTTTGTTTTCTAGTTTAATAAATGACAAATACTTTGTTCATTTTGATGACTCTGTGGTTGTAAAAAAAATTAAATATTTTATTTATTCTGGTACATTGGTAGATGATCTGTATGGCATATTTTCTATCTCTCATACACTGTAACTAACTGAATTGAATAACATATCTAATTTACCATATAAGAGAAAATTTCTTTCTTTAATGAACTAAAGTTTCTTTGGCACTTACGCTTGGGTCATATTAATCTATAAAGAATAAATAGACTGGTAGAAGATGGACGTTTGAGTTCATTGGAAGTGGAGGTACTTTCAGTCTGTGAATCCTGCTTAGAGGGTAAGATGACCTAAAGACCTTTTTTGGCCTAAGGCTATGGAGCTAAAGAACCGTTGGAACTGGTTTATTCTGATGTGTATGGTCCTATGACAATTTGGGCTGAAGTTATGGATACATTTACCAGATGCACCGTAAGTTTGAATGCTTTGAGATATTCAAAGATTTCAAGACACAGACAGAGAAGTGTTTGGGTAAAAGTATCAAATTACTACGATCCAACCATAGTATGGAGTATCTCTTTGGAGTGTTTAGGGACTACCTATCATCAGAATGAATTATATCCTAGTTGACTACACCGGGCATTCCGCAATAGAATGGTGTAACAGAAAAAAAGAATATGACTCTTATGGAGGTAGTAAGGTCCATGATGAGTTATTCAGATTTATCCGATTCGTTTTGAGGACTAGCATTAAAGACAATGGCTTATATTTTAAACTTGGTACCTTTTAAGTCGGTACCTTTTACTCCTACAGAATTGTAGACTGGGCGTAAGCCTAGTCTGAAACACATTCGGATTTGGGGGTTTCCAACACATGTTCTGAAAGGGAATGCAAAAAATTTAGAACCGAGGATAGAAGTCTGTTTCTTTGTGGGGTATCCCAAGAGAATGAAGGGTGGTCTATTTTATAATCCTAAAGATCAGAAGATCATTGTTAGCACCAATGCCCGATTCTTGGAAGATAATTATACTATGGACCATAGGCCCAATAGTAAAATTTTTCTAGAAGAAATGAGTAAAAATACCAGTCGAATGGAAGAGGAACCACAAGTCACTGATAGCCCATTGTCTCGTCGTAGTGGGAGGATTATCGGGACAATTGAAAATTATGATCGAGTAGTGTCTCGTCGTAGTGGGAGGGTTGCTCATCAACTTGATCGGTATATATTCTTGTGAGAGTCTTTTTGACAAGATCTCGACAGAACTAGATACCGAACCCTGTAACTATAATGAAGCACTTCAGGACAAAGATGTAGATCTTTACCAAAAGATTATGAATTCAGAGATGGAATCTATGTATTTCAATCAGGTCTAGGAACTTGTAGAACCACCCGAAGGGATAAAACCCATTAGATGTAAGTGGATGTACAAGAGGAAGAAAGGAGTAGACAGGAATGTTAAAACCTTTAAAGCTTGGCTTGTTGCAAAAGGGTTCACTCAGAAAGAATGGATCGATTATGAGAAAACCTTTTCGCCGGTAGCCAGACTTAAGTTTATTCGATTCTCTTATCTATTGTTGCTCATTTCAATTACAAAATCTGAAAAATAGATGTTAAGACAACTTTCCTTAACGAAAGTCATGACGAGTGTATCTATATGGTACAACCAGAGGGTTTCATAGCGAAGGAGCAAGAGCACATGCTGTGCAAGCTTAAGAGATCCATTCATGGACTTAAGCAGGCATCGAGGTCTTGGAATACTCAGTTTGATCAAGCCATAAAGTCTTATAGTTTTGATCAGAGTCCCGATAAGTCCTGTGTGTACAAGCGTGACAGAAGCGTGGTGATCTTTCTAATACTTTATATAGATGATATCTTGCTCATCGAAAATAATGTGGGGACATCATCTACGGTAAAAGTATGGTTATCTAGACAATTCGATATGAAGAACTTGAAAGAAGCCAGTCACATTCTTGGGATCAAGTGTGCGCGAGATCAAAAATAAAGGATGTTAGACTTATCACAAGCAAAGAAAATTTCCCACTTCACCAAGAGCCAGATGTATGACCATACCCACATAACCTAGAACAAGATGCATATAACGGTTAACGATTCTCAGCTAATCATTGTCACGAAGGACTTTACGTTCTCAATACTAACTCCTTCGTCAACAAAAATAAACACTCATGGATTACCAACTTGATCTCAAAGGGAACACAACTCTACACACTTACATTCACACTATAAACCACCTAGAAAATTCACGAGAAACTCAGTCCCCTAATCACCCAAAATAGCCTAACCAAGAATCAATCAACGACTCAACAATTACACCCAACCATGGTGGAACGGTCCGTATACCACAACTGTTAGTAAGACAATCGTATCTTCTTCCCAAGAACCCAAGAAAGACTTGGCCAACAAAAAATCGTGACCCAAGCTCAACATATTCCCAAAGCCCATCAACATTTGGTTCCCAACGATATCTAGATAATCCATTATACTAAACGCTCAATTCTCAGACTTCATTCGCACACACAAGAATACCATCAATCTTCATACCTCGTACAGCACATCTCATAGAACTAGCAGCTCGTCACCAGTCACACACAGAAACACTATACCGACATTCCCATCTTGCCAAAACCATATTTCACAATATTACATTTCACTAGTCTAACTCACACTAGGCAAACTGCAGCCATGTCACGGCCTTATGCCCACTGTCCAATGCACGTACATGGAAAGCGCACAACACCAAACAAAGGAAATCTAATTTAGAGACCTTTCATCCAAAGTCAGTAATAACTTTCATTTTCATGCAAACGCTTCTAGCACTTTCGCCTCCCAGGCAAGCATTTATCGTCGACATCTTAATGCACGATTTCTCACCTATCACCCCAGGCCACCCAAACCACACGGTATAGTCTTGAACCTTAGCAGTCCATACAGCGTCCTCATGGGCAAACCACATACCCACCTCTAATCCTAAGGTTAAATACAAATAATTTCCAAACATATCAGACTCAAGATACACCGGCTCAGCACCAGACCAACCACACTATCGAACCCTTCTATAGTCCTTTCAAAACTCATGCACCTAACACATTTCCCCCAAACACGATTTCCCAATCATGAGAATAACGACCCAATCTTGGATCTTCATTCACGTAGGAATCCCGCAGAATTAATACTCAATGATTTCACCGTGTAAATAACAAAACTACTAAACTCCCTTAGGAACCTCGCTTAAGAAGAACTAAAACTATCGACAGTCTATACAAACCAAACTACATCTCCAGAAACGTTACCTAAACACTCGGATTCACAGGGTAAAGCAAATGGGCTCTTCAAGGAACCTCAGACAAACGTGTTAGGAATGTATACTAAAAAGCCTTGCTTTTTTAGTTTTTTTTTATTCTTGATCCTTGGCATATTAATGAGAAATATTTGAGATATTTTTACATTCGTGGTTTCATATTTATATTTATGATGAATGAATGCACAGTCCGTATATTCTGTCCAGTATTTAACTCGGTGCATGCTGCACGAAAGATCGGGTCATAGGTTCTGACAGATTATACAGGTAGGCTGACAATCGAAATGGACCTGGACATTCCATTGGTACGATTGTAGCACATCGTTATAGTTGCTGGTCTTGGCTAGGTCGAACGGGTCGAATTCAGGTTTTAGAAATTCGATGTTCGAGCTCGATGTGCTAGTACACTTGGAGTGTATTGAGCGGGATCAACGGGATGATCAATTCTATAC